>LOJH01064723.1:0-10560 GCA_001685095.1 Ellobius talpinus
ATAGAACACAAAAGAAGGGGGCAGAACCAAGAAAAGAAGGAACCTTTACAGGGCTGTTGTCTTGGGGAGCTGTGGAAAGGCTGACGTTCTTTCTTGATTGTGGAACTGAATGAGTTGCATAAAATTTGCTTCAGTGGCAGCAAACACCTTCCTCTGATGGCCTTATGAGAAGAAGGGTATGGAAACTAACTTACATAGTACACTTTTCAAATTAACACTTCAATAGTGCTTCCCATGTAGCGGGTACTCTGCTAAACTCTACTAAAATGGACTCATCTCATCCCCTTGGCAAGCAATGTCGATAGGGTATGTGATACCTTTGTCTCCAGCAGTGACTCATCTGGATGTCATCAGCTCCATACTTCCTCCACATTAGAGATGAAGATTTTTCAGCTTCCACTGCCCAGAGAGTGGAGCTCAGTTCGTGGAACAAGACTCAGAGAACTATCCACAGGAAGGCTGGGGAGCCAGGGAGCATTGGAGAAGCTCTAAGAACCTTTTGCCTTGAGCTTTTGTTAGGAAGAACTCCATGCAAAGATACTATGCAAACATTAAACTGTGTTTACAAGGAATAGACAGTTCTATTTAATAGATCACCAGGGAGAACAAAGACAAGGAAAGGTGGATAGAAAAGCCTATGGGAACATAAGAAAGCTTCCCATCTTAAGAGGCAGCACACTGAAGCTTCCTGAGCTGGAAAGCCCGCACAGACTATTTCCTTCTCTCCTTGGTGTGCCAAGGATCAGGATGCTCTCAGATGCAGAAAGTGTTCCCTTCACAGACAAGATTAACCTCTTACTGGGTACCACTTTGCTATAGATCTGACGCTTCCCACATTATATTCCACACTCAGTCATTTTAGTCCCTTCAATAGCCCTGAGCTGGGTCTTTTTCTGAATTTACATTTTTGAAAGAAATGTAAGCCTTGTTCAATTGGTCCTCAAAGCTGGTGTCGTGGATCATCATCACCTCTAGTCTCAGACCTGCAAGGCAACCAACATCTCATCAGCACCTTTGTCTTGGCAAAATGGGAAACTCCAGAGCCAGAGAATTTCACCAAAACCACAGTGTATCTAAGTGTATGTTCTGGGGTATCTAGGAACTCAGCATTGTGTCATGGAGTATTCAAGTTTACATTCTCTGAAAATATTATTCTCTTATACTCGCAGAATTAGGATTCCAATGTTCTGGCTTTAAATACCTTCATATTCCCCCAAAAGGCAAGTGTTAATTGGGAAACAGTCCATATCCCCACAGGCCAACCTGATCTGGGTGAAATTCTTTTTTGGGGTGACTCTACTTGTGACAAATTGACAACCAAAAGTAAGAATCTTATACACTTAAAGATATTCAGAATTATCAGAGATCTTCATAAACTATTTCCAAATAACAGATGGATGATGGGTTTTCTTCAGCTTATAGTTCTAAATTTGACCCTAATCAATTAGCTGATTCCCTCTGAGATTGGTGTGAGTTTTTGAAAGGTCAAAACTAACCTCCAGTGAAAAACGCAAACAGCACATATTGATTATGCCCTATATTATGACAGACGGGGAGAGACACACAAAGACACAGACGTGTCCAGTCCTTAAGCAGCTCCCATAGCACAGAGAGGCAGTGTGTCTACAAGGCAACTCCAAAGGATATCTATATGTATAGCCATTTAATCAAAGATCTTTAAACACAGACACCTCAAGAACAGGCATCCGAACAAGAATGGAGTCCAAAAATCTCTTTCTAACTCCCTCCGCTAAGTAATAATCAAATGACCATTTACCAAATAATTTGAAATTGCAGAATCCCCTGATTGGCCTTCAGAATTAATGCTCAAGATAATGAATGCCCAGCACCTTCAGAGATTTAATTACTGAAAGGACTTACTTTCGGAAAGAACAGCTAGACAAGCTCAGAGAGTGAGGAGGAATATTAATGAGGTGGATCTTGAGATGTCCTAGGATCCAGACTCCATTTTCAGGCAAGACATCCATTTTATAAAGCCTTCTGGGAGAGAAGTTGGCACCCTTCTTCATCAACAGTTCTGGCTACCTTCAGATAGATCTGCAGTGCTAGCTCTTAAAATATGACCTTCCTTCATGGCCCCTAGGATCCCTCATGGCAGTCCGACAAGAAAACAGTCTGTGTTTACCTTCTAGCTGGGGAGTCTGTAAACCAGCATGGCAGGCTGACCCTGCAACTGGAGAGATGGAAGAAGGATGGGGACCAAAGCCAGGATGAAGGACTATCATGTTTCCGGGAGTTGGTCTAGAGTTGAATGCCTAGGGCAGGTGATAGTAACTGGACCTTAACGCTGGGTAATAATTAGCATTTGCTTATGACACTCAGCCATTTAATTTCACTGCTTAATACTGCCTGACTTCCACAGAGCTTTGGATATTCATCTATATTTATTGTACCACATTGCTGTGGGATAATGGTTCGTACCCTGTCAATTGTATTTTAATAAAATGCTGGTTGGCCAGCAGCCAAGCAGGAAGTATAGGCAGGGCAGCCAGGCAGGAAGTAGAGGCAGGGCAACAAGAATAGAAGAATTCTGGGAAGATGAAAGCTTGGTCCGCAGTCGTGACCCAGCCACAGAAGTAAGATGTGACTGCTTCGCTGAATAAGGTACTGAGCCATGTAGCTAGCATAGACAAGAATAATGGGCTAATATAAGTTATAAGAGTTAATAAGAAGCCTGAGTTAATGGGCCAATCAGTTTATAACTAATTTAGACCTCTGTGTGATTTCTTTGGGGCTTAACAATTGCAGGAATCAGGCAGGACAGAAACCTCGACAACACCACATGGACAATGAAATGCAGAAATTTGGGGTAATGAAATGCTGGACCCGGGATGGTGGTTATTATTCTAGTCTACCTCTGATGAGCAACAGCCATGATATAAACATGTGTGCGTTCCCGAGGCCTTGCACACAATCTTTCACACACCCTCCCTAGCAACCCAGGAAGGTAGTTCTTTTCTAACTCCACCCTCTTCCTAATAAAAGGTAAAACTGGCATTCAGAAAGATGTTTGAGAAATGCCCCTCTTATCTCACGGGTGAAATATGAAATGGAATTTCAGTCCAGGTCATTTGAGACAAACCTGGGTCTTTATGCTTATTCAGATTTTAGAGAATAACCACAGCTTATTTCGGAAGAATTCTAAACCCTAACAAAGTTTCACCTAGGACTTCCTGACGCGCATTGCAATGTGCCTGGACAGTATCAGGCCCAACATCTCACTTGGAGTGCTGCCCTACCTGTGAAAGCAGAGGAAGGAGGCTTACAAGCACCTGGCTAGCCTTGGCTACATAATCAGACTCTGTCTCAAAAGCAAGAAAAAATAAACAAAATATACCCTCCCCACTTCAGCCCTTTCTCTCAGTGTCTGAGACTCTGATACCTCTGTTCTGAGTTGGTTTTCTCTTCCTCCCCAAGAGTCCCAGCATCCCCCTTCCTTCCTCGTACATTAAGATTGTAATAAGTTCACAATGTTTTTCTCCTCCAATAGAATGGACCCAAAGGAATTAACTGTGAACCGGACAGTGGTATTGTCACCCTAAACAAGACCCTAATAGAAAAAACAGAGGTCACTGGTATCTTGCCAAAATGTTTTCCAACCCATAATTCCTTAAGATTTGTAGAAGTCGAGTCTCTTCCCTGGTCTTCATGCCAGATGAGACATAGAAAAACTAAATACATGTCTAAGTCACAGAGAAATTAGAAGTCTCTTTGCCCTGCAACCCATGGCTGAGAAAGATCAGTGAAACAAGTGCTCAAGGAAGGTCTGCTATGGGCTACCATATAAATCCTTGGATTAAATCAGAGGCATGGCAAGGAGAGAGGAGGAGAAAGACAAAGGGAAGGAGAGGGAGGAATGGAGAGAAAGAGAGGGAGAGAGGAGAGAGAGCTACTATGACCTAGGTTTTATATTTAGCTATATAAGTCTCACAAGAAGGTTCTTTTGCTTTTAATAAGTTATTCCAGAGTACCCACAAGGCACTAGGTCCTGCCTCAAGCACTAAAAAACAATAACAGAAAAGATTCCACTGCTTTCATGAAGCTGAGGAAAGAGAGACGACAGCATACAGACAAGGAAATAAGCAGTTTGCTGTATGGTATGGTGGACATAGCAAGTTCATGGAGGCAGCGAGTCAAGATAATGGGAATGGTTAGCGTGGAGGATGGGAAGCGACATTCTACTTTATATAGACTGATACCTTGAATCCAGACAGAGACCGTAGGGGAGGGACATCCCAGGCAGAACAAGAGTGGCAAAGAAGCCCCAAGGCAGCCATAGCCAGCATTCTCCCCAACAATAGAAAGCCACTATGGTGGGAGTAAGACAGGAGGGGAAGTATTCCTAGAAGATGAAGGCAGTGTGGAAGACTAGATTCCACGTGGCCTTGTAGCTCTTGCAAGGAGTTAATATTAACTTGAAGCAACCCAAATTTAGATATTTGGATGAAGAAACATAACCTGACTCATATCCCAAGTATTAGCTCTATGAGGCCAGCAGGGACCTGGCATTCCATTGCTGCTTTCTCCATCCATCCAAACTCACCATTTTCCAGAGCCAACCTAACCTGGTGCATCCAATAATATCCAGCCATAGAACAAAGCAGGAAAAAAAGAATTTCTATTTATAGCCTGAAAAATCTGGACTCCTAATTATAAAGACGAGAACTATAGCAATATCCAACTGTGGCTTCACAGTGCATTAGTGTCTGGACATATCCAATTGTGTGCTCGCCTTGCAACTGCATCCGCAACCTGGTTTGTCCTTCATTTATCATTAGCTCTCTTTTATAGAGTCATTTTGGAGTGACCCATCTTCTGTTTACAGTCTTCGCCTACTAAACTTTATGGCTCGTTTATGGCTACTCACAAATTAGCCAAGATGTTCATCTAAGCTACCCAGTTTCTAGAGCAGTCTTTGGGCTGCTAACCTGAAGCATTTTGAAGCCAACAGGTAGAAAAAGCTTATAAGTCAGCACAAGAATGCAGGGGAATCTTCGAAAATCTCTGTCAACTAGAGACAGTCATCATCATTTTCCTGTTCTTCTCAACAAGAGGTGGGTCCATTTCTCCTTTAGTAGGTTTGGGTCAGACTGACCCCTGCTCTGATTGCTAGACAGTGTGGCATGACGAGATCCATCTGTCTCCAGTGTCTAGTACTTTTTCTTTCTTTTTCAAAGTCTTATAACAAATGAACACAAGGTTCAAATTGGATTACTGAATAGTGAAAGGCATTGGAGAGGGACCCTCAGAGGACAAAATGTCTCTTGGGCCACCCAATTTAATCCAGCCACCTGAGTGCCCTTGGCTATACCAGGCAGACAGGAGAATCACACAGCAGATTCAAGCCAGCCCACGGGATTGTTAAAAGGCACATCAGTGTAGCTATAGAGCACTGTGTTTGGGAGGCTGGTTACCTAGCAACAGGAAAGAATGCCATCCTTGGTGTGGGTGCTCACACGAGAAATGGGGGAACAGAGGAGGAAAAGAGGGGCTGGCTGGCTTAGCAAACGCATTGAAGGTGGACTCTTAGTTACTAGTATTTTCTTTCACATATCACAAAGCCAACGCTCTCTAGCAGTGATCCTCAGAGCAGAGCTCAATGAAGGAATTAGCTGGTAAATTTTGCTAAAATTAAGATTTCTTAACTGTCCCCTTATCAGTTTGGACACAGTAGGCCCGAGTTGGGTCTAGAAACCTGTCCTCTTGCAGCTCTCTAAGCCATTCAGATGAACATCCACATATCAGAATTTTTACCTATGAGTTGCTTGAGGACAGGAAGTAGCTTGGTTTCTGGCACACATGGGAATGAAATTCATATTCAGCAGATCAATAAACAGTGATCAAATGAAGTATTCAATTAATTACTTGAAAAAAAGAACAGGGCCATTTACAGCCATTGTGGTATCATAAACTCTGCTCTGTTTGAGAAGGCTTCACACCCACTTGCACCCACTGTGTCCATGACAACGCTGTCACACATGCCTCTTTCTTCCCTCTTCTTGGTTGTGTAGTTAGGGATCCTATGGAGGCAGAAGGAACATGGAGGTGATGTCAGGAAAGGGACTGTGGGTATGCAAAATAAAAACAGCGACTTTGACACCACCTGTGAGCTATTTGCCTCTCTAAATCAGCCCTGAAAACTAAAAACTAAAGTCCCATTTTCTCTCCTTCCTCAGGAAGATGTTTAAATTCAAGGACAGGGAGAGTTCAGGGATCCTGGAGAGGAAACTCAGTGGATGGGCTTCAAGACACGAATTTTAAAAACCTAGAAACCTGAAAGATTCCCTCTCCTCCTCAGGCTCTCAATTTTCCCCTGAATACAAAATACTAAAAAGAAAGTAAAGATCCTGAGAAACTATCCCAAAGCCTTTCCTCAGCTGATTCATTCAGATCCACACCTACTTAGAATACGGTGCGGCTTTGTTCCCTGCTTGCTGTACTCATCAAATGACACAGCACGCTCTTTCTGCTCTTTCCATACAAGGAGCAAACACGCCCTGAGGAGCCACACTAAAAAGAAGCAAGAAGGAAGCCAAAGGACCAGGTTGAAGCACATTTTATCAGAAATTTTGAATGCTGAACTCAAAAGGTAGCTGCAGGTGACCATTTTTGGAAAGCCTCGAGAATTAAAGGAATCTGCTCAAAGACCATAATAAGTTCCAAAATCTGCATGCAATGACGTGAGTCACACAAGCTCATGGTGGAAAAGGGGGACCTAAGGGTTGATAAAGAGAAAAATCTTCATAAACTCACCATCTAAGGGTAACACTTCCAACATTTTAGGAAGGACACCTCTGGATTATTATATGCACTGCCCTGTGCATATCTTCCTTCCTCTGTGAGAAAATCTGAACCAGTTTCCCACAGGTTAATGTCAATGCACATGCTTGCCAGTAATGATAGAACAGTAATTGAAATTTCTTCTTCGTCTTTGTCTTCGTCTTCGTCTTCATCTTCGTCGTCATCTTCTTTTCTTTTTTCATTTTTATTTGTTTACTTTTTTGAGACAGGATTTCACTGGGTAACCTGGGATTAAAGACGTGTGCCACTACATCCAGCTCAAAAATACCTTCTTCTTTAAGATATAAAATCATGTCGTTACTCCAGATACACATGCACATACATGCACACATATGTCCACATGCACAGACAGGCATATGCACAAACATGCTTACATCTACATGCATACATGCATACACAAACATTCATACACACACATATATGAGTACATATATGCACATGCAAGCACATAAACACATATACATACACTTTTCTTAAGATAACCTTTTTTATTAGTAGCATATCTGGAACAAACTTTTAATAAAATGTTGCTAAACCTTTTAAAAAATTCTTTCAAAAATTTGAACTCAGCTTTCTCACTAGCTGTGGTAAAGTAGCTATTTCCCTACATTCTTGTCATTCTAGTTTACTTTTCTGTCTTAATATTTGCTTGCAAGGAGCTGGAGAGATGACTCAGTGGTTAGGAGCCCGTGTTGCTCTTGAAGAGGACCCAGGTTTAGTTCCCAACACCATCAGGTTGGCTCATAACCATTTGTAACTTGAGTTCAGGGAATCTGATGCTCTCTTCTGGCACTAGGCACACGTGTAGAGGACATACATACATGTAAACAAAATATTCATACCCATAAATGGAAATGAATCAGTCTTCCCTGTGAAAGCTCTTTGCTGGGATGTCACTGTCATTTATGTTCATTTATAACATAGCCTGTTCTAAACTGGTTCAGAGCTGCACTTTCTGTGGTCCTTGTTTAACTTGACTTGAGTTAACTTGAGTACCTGCTAGCCCTGTCTAGTCCTTGGTCTGCTCCTGTGTGAAACAGAGACCATAATAACACATTAAAGCCAAGCCTAGTTGTGCAACCCTAACTACTCGGGAGGCCATTGCAAGAAGATCGTCAGTTCAAGGCTAGCCTGGGCAAGTTAAGGACCACCTGTCTCAAAATAAAAGTAAAAAGATAAAAGAAGAAGAGGAGATGGTTAGGAAGATAGTTCTTCAAGTAACCTGCTTGTTCCACAAGCATAAGGACCAGAATTTGAACCCTAGAACCCACATAAAAATCTAAGAATACTGTGGTGCACCTATAATACCGATCCTGGTGAGGTATAGACAAGTAGATCCCTGGGGCTACATGGTGACCAGCCTAGCCTCATTGGCAACTCCAGGCCATAGTGAAAGACGCTGTCTGAACAAGGCACACAGGTCCTGAAGAATGACAACCACAATTGACTTTGATCTGCATACATAGACACACATACATGCATGCGTGCATAAATTCTGCAAAGGTTCTCTAAAGGAACGTAACTTATAGAATAAATAGATGTTTTAAAGGGGGATTTATTAGACTGGATTACAAGATGTGGTCTAGGCAGTCCAGCAATGGCTGTCTCAGACTGGAGGGGCCAAGAATCTGGTAGTTGTTTTAGGTTTTTTTTTATTAGTCTGAGTGTCTTAGCAGGCCCACTCTGGCACCGGAGACCTGGGGATTCCTGAAGAACTGCTGGCCTTTAGTCTTTGCTGGAATATACTGCAGGAGGCGAGTAGGGATACATGCATACTCTGCTGAGAATGGAGAAACTGATTCCACAGGTGAGACAGACCCTTCAGAAGTAGGAGTTCAAAGTCCTCAGCCTCATCAGGGCCCTCCTAGCACACATCTCCACCCTGAGTTACAGGATTCCACTCCACACTTACCAGTGCCTTTGCTTTGATTGCTAGCACCCTCCCAGGCAGGGATCTGAATTTCTGCTGCAGATTAGTGAATTTTATAATAAAGACTTGGCTTTGATATTCAGCAACTTGCATTCTGTGGCTACTGAAGAGAAGATTCTCTTCCAGGGCACACTTAGAACAACCTGTGGGTTGTGATCCCATGGGGGGTGAATAGCAGATATTCTGCATATCAGATATTTATGCTATAATTCATAACAGCAGCAAAATTACAGTTATGAAGTAGCAATGAAATAATTTTATAGTTGGGAGTCACCACAACATGAGGAACTGTATTAAAGGGCTGCAGCATTAGGAAAGCTGAGCACCACTTCTTTAGACTGTTTATGCAAATCTAGGGCCGCTTAATTTTTTACTGAGCTCATGATTTTTCTTTGTCGGTTCATCCAGAGATACTAGAAGCAAACAGACTAAATCCTTGTTTTTTTATTTTTCCATAAATTGTTAAAAGATTTTTTTTAAGAGTCCTAAATTTCATGCTCCACCCAAGAGGTAAATTGGGAGTATCAGATCTTAATAAGCCCACCAAAGGTTTCATAACACGGCTTTCAGTGTTCCTCATGCTACCAGGGGAGTAGCCGTGGATTTCCTTGAGTTGAAGAGACAGATCCAGATACCCCCAAGCTCACCATAAAAAATCCTTACTATTCTTTGTCAGGTCCAAAGGAAACTCTGTTTTCCCAAATTCCATAATATCCAGAAATGGGCTCAACCTGGACCGTAGGAAGATTTCTGACAGTTCCTCAGAAACTTGTAAAGTCAGTTCCCCTCTACCAAAAGGAGTCATTTCCTCTGTCACTGGCAGAAGGGACAAATGGCTGCCTGTGGTAGCTATTAGTATAGCAAAGCCCATGCTGGCTTCCTGACTCCTTTGGTATCACAAGGACCTGTTACACATTTCAAAGTCCATGATAGCATCCTGCCCCTTCTCACCTCCTCCTCTACCCTAAATTCCCTCTAGTTCACTGGTTTCTCTCCCCAACTACTCATTCTCTTTACAACCCTGCTGTATTTTATATGCTCCTTCTCCTGTTTCCCTGCTTCCCCAACTCCTCTCTGTTCCTGCTTTACTTCTGGCCAGGTTGAGTCTGCTGGCCATGTTCAACCTACTTCTTTCTCCCTCTGCTCTAGACTCTTCCAGATGTCTCTGCCTTCTCTCTCTCTCTCTCTCTCTCTCTCTCTCTCTCTCTCGTATTTACAATAAAATAAAGCCTTCCCCTTAACCATGAAGAGGTCATGTCATCAGTTTAGGCATTCTGTTTCTCTAGAACAACTCCTGTATTAGCTACGTTTCCATTGCTATGATAAAACACCATAACAAGGTGTTTTATCTCCAAGGCAACTTAGAGAAGAAAAGGGTTTACTTTGGCAAATGGCTCCAGAGAGATACAAGTCCCTCATGACATCAAGCAGCAGGTATGACTTCAGTAGCAAAACACTCAGAAAACACACCTTAAACGCGAGCCACAAAGCAGAGAGAGCAAACTGGAAAGAGGCTGGGGCTGTGACTCCCAAGGCCCATCCTCAGTGATGTACTTCCTCCAGCAAGGCTGGGCCACCTCACAAACAGTGCCACCCACCAGAGAACAAGTGTTCAAATGTCTGAGCCTAGGGGGACATTTCTCATTCCAGTCACCACACCATACCTGCAAGCACATGCATAAACACACACAAACACATACACACACGTGCACACACATGCAAATATAAAATGAGAAAGAGAGAGAAATTTGGGGATATAAGTGTTGCAGGAGAATTGTCTGTATTCTGTCAATCATGTATTTTAATAA
>LOJH01064725.1:0-10560 GCA_001685095.1 Ellobius talpinus
GAGGAATTCTTGTATTGGCGCCTGCCCATCTCTTCCTTCAAATGCTCTCCAATGAATCTTCTGCTACAAGATCAGGGCCCCTTGCTGTCCAGGGACCTTGCAGACACAAGTGCTAGCTTTCTGCCTGCAGGCTTAGTGAAACAAAGGAACTCCTGCCTGGTTGCACTCACCACCCAGTCCCAGCCCCAAAACAGGCTGAGCTGGGGGATCTTCTGGCCCAGAAGAAGGGAAGGGGAGCCTGGGTGCAAGCTGGGATGTGATAGAAAGAGAGAGTTAGTAGCCAGGGAGAGAAGCCCCTCCAGAATAACCAGAGAGGTTAGGGGATTGAGGAATGTTTGTGCTCCCTTTCAGGGGCTTCTGCCAGCTGGTCAGGAACACACTCACCCCTCCGATGGATCTTCTGTTACAATATCAAGGTTTTAAATTTCATCTGTAGACACTGTAAATAGTAGAAATGAATATTTAATGTTGGCCTTAATGTTTGATTGAAACTCTGACCTCATATTTATTAAGGGTTTGCTTTAAATTTCTCTTCCAGTTTAAAATTGGAAATTAAAGAATTTATTTCTTATCAGTGAATCTGGAAAAGTGTTTATGAAATGATAAGGTCTGGGTTAAATATGTACTCTATAAACAAGAAAACGTGAAAATAATGAGCCCATTGGTGACAGGAGGTGCTGATCTGCAATTAAGCATGCTGTTCCTTGCTGAGTTATCCCTCTGTAGAAGCTATCAAACTCTTTTTTCTTGGAATACCATGTAAAATTCCTACAGAAAAATGAATAGTTCTTTTAGGCTTAAGTCAGACTTTTATTAAAGGGCTCAAAGCAAGCTTATAGATACCATTATAGGAAAATTATTATTATGAGAATCATTCATTCAGAAGATGTAAGATACACATAATGAGGCCTTGAAGTACAGGTATTCCCTCCTTATAATATGAAATGTTCTGGTGTTCCAGGGCACATTCTCCATGACAAAGACGTAAATTTCAATGATTTTCATTCTGCAACTCTAATAATACATAAACACACACGTTCAGTAGTCAGCACACTTGTATGAAATTTACTGTCCTACCAATTTTCATTTATCATTCCACAGCATAAATCAAATACCAATCAACAGGAAGAGACCATTGCTCCTGCTAGGGGCTTATTCACCTATGCCTGGGGACCTGTGCATGCTATCTTTTCTCCTATATTTAGCACCATTCTCCAGAACCACTGCAAGTTTTCATTTATCAGAAGCTGAGTAAACATTTGCTTGATGCTGTGACACTCCTCAAACTGCATTTATACTTAGGATAAGAACACTTTTCTCCATCCCTGCACTGTATAGTATGTAACAAAAGTTTTACCTAGAGTATTTAATGCATGAATAAATGTTCCGAAGGGGATAGGGCAACAGAAAAAATTACTGATCAACACAATTTGTATTCTTACTAGTTGCACAGATGCCATCTTCACATTTAGGAGTATTTACTTAATGGCTCTAAAACCTCAAAAGCCAGTAATTATTCCCAGAAAGAAATACTAATTTTTAACTGTAGCACTTTTCACTAATGCTTCAATTGAGTCTGTCTAGGCCACACTTGAACTTCCAGTGTGCTGAATAATGACAAATTGATACACAAGAAAAATGATCTAATTCCTTATGCAACTCTTTAAACTGTGCATAGTGGTATCTCAATAAAGAGGAAAGAAAAGCTCTTTAAGGAGGCCCTATGGATTGATGAAGAATAATGCTGTGAGTACTGCAGAATTTGAAAATCTGAGAAAACCAGAGAAAATTTTGTCAATAACAGCAAAGAACAAAAGGGGGAAAAATCTAGGCAACACATACTTCCTGGAAGAAGTAACACCATATTGCAGAGCCTAATCAAGACTAAATCTAATAGTAAGAGGACACAGAAGAAAAAAAAATCACACAATAAAACCCCTGACATGCAGTCAATGAAGCAATAATGATGTGAAAAAAAACTGAATATTCTGTAAAGAACACTGTAGCAGATGGTCTGCTGCAGAGCTAGGGATGGTACTGCGCATTGGATCCGGAGGAGCAGAAGAGGATGTGCATATCCTCAGTCAATTTATCTGCTTCCCTGGCAGGAATGCCCTCTCTAACTTCTCCTTTCCTTATAAGTGCAACTTTATAATTAAATTAGTATTTTGCTGTGAAAATTGATTCCTCCTGGTATTAGAAGATTTAGAAAGCATGCCAGTTGTGTTTGTTGATTACCAATATTTTGATTTTTCTTCCATGAAGGTAGTTTGAGCATAATTTTACAAAGTTTGGAATTGCCATTTTTTTCCTTGCCTGACTGATGTACTCTGTTGAGTCCTGTGAAACCTGCAAGACCTTGGAGAAGCCTTTTTAAAGGGAACCCATGAAGCAATCTCCCTATCATTTGTAGTTGCCTTCCCAGCCTCCACCCCAACAAAAAACAATTCCATAATTCTCTAGGTGCTCTGTCCCGTCCAGCGGGACATGAATGGGGATCCCTGATAAACCTGGAGGGGAGGAATGGAAGGGCAAGTAACACAAGAAATGAGAGCAAGTCTAGCTTTCTGATCAAGCTGCAAACTTTATTTTTTTCTCATGAGCTGTTATATAGCAAACAGGCGGAGAGGGGGTGTTAGGAAAGTCTAGTCTGCTGGAATTCAGGTCTGTAGGGTCTGCCTGAGAGAAAGAGATTTTAACTGACAAAGGAAATGCTAATTGCATCTAAAGGCTGGAGCCCGCAGGTCTCCCTAGGAGATAAGATACCAGGTTAATTTCCTAGGCCCAGAATTTACTCTGCAGAGGGGATAGAGGTGAGTATTTTACTTAACATGTGAACTTAATATGGCATAAACAAAATACAGGTCTCTTAACACAGGTCTTTGCTTCCGGCACAGTTGGCAACTTCACATTCTGCACTCCAGCTAATTATCTGGAGCCAGTGAACGATCTACAGTTTAAATGTTCAATCCTACAAGTCCACCCTCCATCACTCTTCAAATGCCAGTCACAAATCTTAGCTTTCCATTGTGCTTCTGACAATGAGGTTTTAAATCAAGGGCTCACATATCCTTTCCTTATGCATATGTACTAACTACAACTGTTCATAAAATTCAAGGAAGCCTTTGCATGTTTATATTTACTAAAAGACTATTGTTAACATGATACAGTGTATATTGTATATTCCATAATATACTGTATACAACATCATAATCTCCATGTTATTATGAACAAACCTGACATGTAGGTTGATAAAGACTTACTGTATGTTAGTTGTCTGAAGTATAGGCATTACAAATACCTTAAATTTCATGTCATATGCATGCTTTCATAGTCTCTGTGAGTTCATATATGTATCTGCCCTGTTGTGTCTGGGAAATAATGTTTCTGATAAGAATAAGAGCAGCTCTGCTGGAGCAAGAAATCCAATTATGTCAAATCAAACCAAATCAAAATGCCCATCGTTTTATTAAGGATGACACTCTCAGGTAGCTGAACGCATGGCGGGGAGACAGGACAGGAAGGAGTCCATGCAGACATAAAACCACATGTTCCTCCTCTAGGAGGCCCCTTAAATACCCTGTGGGAGTGGAAGGGTAAGGACCTTGCATGCTGGGATTTGGAGTCCAGAGCAAAGCAACTCCCAGGCCAGGNGAAATCCAATTATGTCAAATCAAACCAAATCAAAATGCCCATCGTTTTATTAAGGATGACACTCTCAGGTAGCTGAACGCATGGCGGGGAGACAGGACAGGAAGGAGTCCATGCAGACATAAAACCACATGTTCCTCCTCTAGGAGGCCCCTTAAATACCCTGTGGGAGTGGAAGGGTAAGGACCTTGCATGCTGGGATTTGGAGTCCAGAGCAAAGCAACTCCCAGGCCAGGGGCTGGGGCTACATACCCAACTTAACAGTTTCTTTAAACGTTTTCACTATCTCTGGATCTTTTCGCCTTTCTTCTGCTCCCTCTTATGCAAAGATCCCTGGGCTTTGAGCCAGACAAAATCTCACCATAAAGGAGGGGAAGAAGGTATGAATGCCTACCCCTATCCAAGAAACCCAAAACATGTAGTTGCTGGGAGAAGGAAAATCAGTTTTCGTTAGTAGAGTATATCAACCACATCCAAGGCAGAGCATGGGCTCTGGAATAGTTGGACAATACAAAGGAGACTTTACTGGCTTTCTCTCTTTCTCTTCTCTCTCCCTCAGGTCTTCCTTTCCCCCTTCTCTCTCTCTCTCTCTCTCTCTCTCTCTCTCTCTCTTTTGAGAGAAAGTACATGAACTTTGATGAGTATGGAGAAGAAGGGATCTGGGAGGAATGGAGGAGAAGAAAGAATATGATAAAAAAGTATTGTCTAAAATTTTCCAGGAATAAATAAATGAGAGAAGGGAAGAAGGAAAAAGCTTTAAGTCTCAAGGAATAGAGCGTTTTCTTCCTCCTGGGAATTTACCCAGAAGCCCTTCCAGTCCTGGAGTTTGCAAGCTGATCGCATTATCAGACCTTATACAACAACGTCACACACATTTTTTAATTCACACTCTGTTCTCTCTATTCTCTGAAGTTTTGAGATGAGACTTAACATTTTAGTCATGTCTTGGTCTCCCATCTCCTAATACGAAAAATCCATTTCAATGATCAGTCCTTTCCCTAAGCCTGATGAGCACTGTAGAAATGTTCCTATGCCATCATCACACAGGAAATTAAGAGTATTAGAAGCTCTGTTATCAGAAGCCAGAGTCAAAGAAGAAATAGTAGAAAAAAGGGGGAAAAGAATGCTCTTATCTTCAAGATCACTCAGGAAATTAGAGCTTCGGGAGTATTGCATCAAGAGCCTGGGCTAGAGGCAAATATCCCCTTTTCTGTAATGTTATACATTACTCACCATCTTCAGCTTCAAATGTGCATTAGTTGATGTGTGCCTGATGACAGACAGCAAGAGAAGGGTGCTACTTACAGCTCTGAACATTCTCTGAGAAGCATCAATGTTAGGATCCAAGTTTGATAACAGCTTCATGTTTGAAAGATACAACATGTAGAGCTGCTATTTGTCTCTTTTGTGCCCTAGCGCTGCCTCCTTGTATGTTGAGTTTATGAGAGTTGTGCAAGTCTGTAATATAATATAATGATCTTTTTCTATGTACTGTACATGCTACCCTACACAGTAAGTACTAAAATAAAGCCAAGATCAGTCAAGATGAACAGCAAATCATTTGTTTCAGAAAAGTCGCTCTGCTCTGTTTCAATCAAGGCCACTGAGGTTGATCACAAATAAATTCAGATCTGCATTATTTATGAATGTCTAAACCACAACTCCAATGATTAAAACATGGATTTTAAATTAATTTCATGTTAAATGCAGGACAATGATACATCTCTATCATGAACTGAAGCATTCATTGGTTCACATTCAATTTAAACTTGGAAGGAAATTTGGGAGATTCAATCAAGGCCCACACAAGAATTAGGAATTGTGAGATATGGTGAGGGACACATTTTATGAATCATTTCAATTTAGTATGTAATAACTCAGCTTCACTGGGTTATTACATACTAAATTGAAATGATTTAATGACATCTCAAGGTGGAAACCATAAACTTAGTATATGAAAGAATTTCATGGAAAGAAATATGTGCCTCATTTTCTGACCTGAGGGTCAGAGAGTGGACATGAAAGAAAAAAATCTCAGGGAGACTTCTCCTTAGAAAGAAGGTGAGGAGACAGAGCATGTATGGGCAGGAATTAGAGCATGTTCTGTTTGACATATTCTCAAGCTCATGAGTGTCATTACATTTAAAACAGTAGAAATTCTAAAATATATTTGATGCTATATCAGCAAATAAGTTACTAAGAAACAGACATGTAGAATTATTTTTGTATTCATGTTTTAGAATAAATCTAATTTATTTCTTGATATATGAAGAATTTTTTATTATATCAGCAAATCATGCAAAGATTTGAAGAATTAACTCCATTAATTCTAGTTCATCAAAAATAAATTCTGTATGTGAAATATTCTAGTTAAATATAGCATTGGGCTATGAATCTCCCTGTTTCATACTTAAGTATAAAACTAGTTGTCATAGTAATGGTGTATTAATTGAAATGTGCATTGTTTTATTATTTGGTAAGCCCTTAAATATAGCACAAACAGTCTAAATCCATACTGTCTTTGATACATTAATGCTACAAATGTAACATTCTACAAAAAAATTAGTGGTTTCAAACATTAATTTTTAGTAAAATACTTGTCATATTATTATATCAGTCACAGTAATTATTTGCAAAATATTCTTTAAAATAATACAAATAAAATTTGAACATGCCTATAATACTTTTGGAATCTTATTTTTATAGGAAACTACAGTAACATTAAAATAAGTTCTCTTCTGATTTAATATATAACATAAATATAAACTAAAGTTAGTGTACTTTATGAGCATCTTGTGTTCTGTTCACATATAGGACAAACTGATAGCAGGCCAGTGTTTTTTATAAGAACATGTGGGTTATAAGGAAATGTTATTAGGTAAATATGAATGGGATCTGTACTATAATCTATAAAAATAGAAGCAGTAAAATATATATTTTAATTTAATATGATCCTGAAGCTATTTTATGGACAAAAACCTAAGGCTTTAAAATTCATTAATGACCTAACATACATGTGCCTAGGAAGTATTGATTCTTATCAGTTCTCCACTGCAACATGTCACTGTTATGCCCAGATCCACAGAGTACACCAAAACCCAAAAAGAAGATCAAGTTCCGTATGTAAAAGCAAAGAACTTTTATTTACATATAAGTTCACAGACTCAGACACTCCATGTGCCCAATGTATTGGCATGATCAGAGAGCTTTGATCTCAGTTGGGGTTGGGTTTTTAGAGTAACAAAGGTAGAAATGAGGGATCTCTAAGGTTTAGGACCCCTGATTGGCTAACATTTGTCTAGGTGTGTCCTGTTGAAAAGCAATGGGTGTGTACTAACAGGTAGTCTTGTCTACAATGGTTGGAACATTAAGAATTTCCTCCTTGGTGAAAAGGGATGGGTGTGTGCTGGGCTAAAAGACATCTGTTCCTTGGTGGTGAAGGCAGAGAATGTGCATTTGTTTCCTGGCCACCTAGACACAAATAATCACACAGAAACTATATATATCAATCACAACACTGCTTAGCCAATAGCTCAGGAATATTCCTTGCTAACTCTTACATTTTAAATTAACCCATTTCCATTATTCTGTGTATTGTAACATGAGGGTCCTGCTGTTGGGGTTTATGTCCTGCCTGGTTCCTACAGCTATTTTGCCCCAAAGAAAATCACACAGAGGTCTCCATAAGTTATAAGCTGATTTGCCCAGTAGCTCAGGCTTGGTATTAGCTCTTATGATGTATATTAACCCATTATTCTTGTCTATGTTAGCCACATGGCTCAGTACCCTTTTCAGTGGGGTAGATCACATCCTGCTTCTTTGGTGATCTGGGCAGGAGTGAGAGGAATGGGCTTCTTCCTAGAATTTTCCTGTTCTCATCGCCCTGCCTCTACTTCCTGCCTGACCAATCAGTGTTTATTTAAACATGATTGACAGAATACAGACAATTATCCTGCACCAGCGTATCACTATGAGGCTGTGGCCTATCAGTAAGGTTCTGAGGTGTCTTTCTGCTTCAGCAGCTACATGGAGTCTTTTTGACTCCACCTACTCTCTCTGTTCAGATTTCTCATCTGACTTTGCTCTGCTAAGCCATTGGCCAAAAGAGCTTTATGCCTTAACCAATGGTAATAAAACATATTCACAGCATACAGAGGAGAATCCCACATCAATGTGGAGCACGGGTGGTCTCAGTTTGTGGTTGTTCTTAGAACCAGGTATGGCTTTAGGGTAAGCCGAGACTCAGGTTTACCTTCCTGTAAACATTCTAAATATCCCAGAATCTATTTTACATTTGAAATTCTTTCTTGTGAAATTGTGAAAATATTCTGGGTGTGGAAAGAGAAATTCAATCCATACTATCAGTTTTAATTGTTTTAATTCTGCTTTATAGATAAGAGTTAAATGATGCACTCACCACCTACTACACTGACTAGTATTTTTCCTTCATTTACTACTGGTTGTTGAATTTCAGGTGAAATGTACAGAATCTTCTTGTAAATTAAAACTGTCTTTCCTTAAAAAAGAAAGAAAGAAAGAAAAGAAAAGAAAAGAAAAGAAAAGAAAAAGACTGTGATTATTATTTAAAAGAAGGATGAGATTCTGGTACCTAATTTTGAGTTTGCAAAAGGTTAAATAGCTTGAACACTGGAGTGAACATTAGGAATATGAAGAGTCTTCACTTAATTATTTTCTAAATACACTACTGGGATGTCTTTAGTCTATGAAACAATCCAGATCATAAGCCATGTTATAAATAAGTAATACTTATCTAGCTCTCTATCAATTTTCTATGGTGGAATCTGGGAATGGTTTTCAATTGAACCCATAGCATCTGACTGAGCACTTTAGGGTTCTGCTGAGTATTTAAACTTCTCATATGCTCAGTTATCACACATCTGATAAATTTATTTCTAAGAATACATGAAGACATAACCTGGATAAACCCCAAAACTAGATTATTGTCATTAGGAAAAATGATGCATGCATAGTCCTGTTTCCATCTCCATAGGTTTGCAGCATAGCTTCACAGCAGTCTCTAGCAATACAGACTCCAAAGCACTGCCTTGAGGACTGAGCTTCTGTCTTCCATCTTAAGATACTGCATTTGAAGCAAATCCCATTGATTTACCTGCCTGTGGGAGTAAGCCTCACTTTTTCTGACCTGAACAAGAAATAGAATCTGCAGAGCCAATACCTCTGTCACATGCTTTGGTTCTTTTTCAAGGGATTCATAATTTTAAATCTGAATATGCAAGAAGGGAAAGAAGAGAGTTAACAAGTAGCACTTCTCTCAGAGATCCACATGCAGAGGGGATCCACATTCAGCCCAAAATCATTGCTATGTTCATGTGTAGTGTGTAGTCCATTCATAGGCATGGAAGCATTCCAGAGAGTACATGTAACATTGAGAACCCAGCTAAGTGTAAATGTCACTCAAACTTTTCTATTAGTGGGGAAACTGTTCCTTCAATTGAATGTCCCCTCCATGACTGGAGAAAATGTCTTGGTCCAAGCAATGTCTTAAATGGAATCAGTTCATCAGTAAAGATTGAAAACTGTTCTAACTGCTCTGGAAATTGCTGCCAAGAATTATCAGAAAGCTAAATGTAAACCTTACATAATACTCAGCTATATCACTTTTTGGCACATGCCCAAAGAACTCAGCATCCTACTCTACATACCCTTACTCTACCATGCATATTGCTTCTATTCATGATAACCAGGAAATGGAAACAACCTAACTGCCTTCCAACTGATGGACAGATATTGTAAATGTGGTACATATGTACAATGGAATATCATTTAGCTGTAACAAAAAGACAACATCATAGAATTTGCAGTAAATGGATGAAACTACAACATTTTATACTGAGTGAGGTAGAACAAACCCAGAAGGCAAATACCACATCTTTTCCCCCAGTGGTGCATGTATTTAATCCCAGAGTCAGAGGCAAGCAGACCTCTGTGAGTTCCAGGCCAGCCTGGTCTACAGAGTGAGTTCCAGGACAGTCAAGGTTACACAGAGAAACCTTGTCTCGAAAAACAAAACAAAACAAAACAAAATTGACATTCATAGAACAACCTGTGGTTGTCTTCTTGCTAATTTCTTACTATGTGGTTTAATGTCTACCCAGAAATATATGCTGCTAACACATGCATTCTTTTTTTTACATCTTTTCTTTCATTTGTGGGTCCTTAGATGTGAGTATCTAAGCTGGAATAAGCATAGACACTAAAGTATGAATGCCTTGTGTTGATTCTTGCAGGGATAGTCAGACGTGGTTAGCTACATCCTACAGTAGCTTTAACTTGAGTATCTTGAAAAAAACTCTATGATAGTTTTCATAGTGAGTGCACTCATTTTTATTCAAACTAGCAGTGCATCAGCTTGACTTTCTTCCTGCATCATTGCTAGCAGTGTGTGTGTGTGTGTGTGTGTGTGTGTGTGTGTGTGTGTGTGTTTCTTGATGGCCATTCTGTCTGGAGGAAAATGGAATCTCAGTGCAGTATTGCCTTGTGTGTCCTTGTTGGCTAATGATACAGATCTTCCTGTCAGAGTTGTTATTCTTCATTTGTCCAACTATTGATGAGATTACTTCAGTTTTGATGTTCAAATTTTGGGGCTATGTAAATACTACATAGTAATACTTTGTCCAAAGAATAGCTAGCAAAGATTTTCCTTTGGGTCCACATAAGGCCTATGATGTCCTACTTGGTTTCTTCGTCTATTTATTCATTGTTCTTTACTTGATTGTCATAGGCCTTCAAAGATTTTAATTTAGGGTTTGGGAAAGTGGGTTAGCAGTTAAGAGCACTTGCTGCTCTAGAAGAGGACCAAGGTTTGATGTAGGTGGGTCTCCTGTCTATGTGTTACTTTCATTGGTTAATAAAGAAACTGCCTTGGCC
>LOJH01064728.1:0-10560 GCA_001685095.1 Ellobius talpinus
CAAAAGGCCAAGGCAGTTTCTTTATTAACCAATGAAAGTAACACATAGACACTCGACCCTCCTCCATCAAATGAGTACTCATCTAGCTTCTGGGTCTGTTACCCCTATTTGTATAGCTTTAGTTAATCTTTGTAAAATCTCTTGGACCTTATATGACCTTTGTATTTGATTCAATTCTTTTTCCTATTCTTGAATCCTGTCCCAAGCATTTAAGGCTGCTGTATGATATAGGGACAAGATGTGTTCATTGTAAATAGCTTTACTCTGTGGATCAGCATAACTTCCCTCACCAAGAACTTGATCTTGGGATGCCTCAAATCCTTTCACTCTATCTTCCTGTTCTAGGGCTTTAGGCTCTTCTTTCCAATAGCACTTTTTGGCCCATCTTCTAGAACCACTAATTGAAGCCAATCATTTGGAGTAACCTTATTACTGAAGTCCTCGTTTACCATTCTCCTAACAAATGGTGAATGCATGCTACTGCTTGCCTAATTTCTGTTATATCTTTCATACATATAGATTTCCATTTACATACTTTGATTCTATTTGACTATCGAGTATTTGCTGACTTTTTAGAGGTAATGACAGGATAAGTAGCTAAAACTCTTGGTAAATAATGTCTGTCCCTGAGAGGTACTAGTGATGTTAAGTACTTATCCTGTACCTCCTCTTATTGGTTATATGTTCTGACAAGTTCCTCAATCAATTCAAATCTTTTGATCATTGTCTGTCGTAAAGCTTGAACCTCTTGACCTGTGAATATTTCTAATGATTTCAACAAATCAAATAATTTCTGGTTCTCATTCTGCACATGTGATTCCGAGGTTTTAATTTTTTTAATTATCCTTAGATATTATTTGGATGACATGTAGATTGCCTTCCTGGAGGGTTGTTCTACCTATTACCTTATAATAACTTTTTAACAGATTTTGATTGTCAATTTCAACAGCATGAATCCTTTCAGATAATCTCTCAGTACTCTTTTTTTAAGGTTTCACAATCCATTGACATGGATTGGCTTATGTCTGTCAAATTGAGGTTATCATTTTCAATTGTATGCATCCTTTCAGTTAAAGACTATATCCTTCCTAAAAGTTTCTCCTTCTTGATTCTGTTATTGAAACCTTTATTTAAGGATATAGTATGAAGAACAAAGCTAGTAATTACCATGATCACAAAAATATATACACAAGATAGCTCATATAGCTCTTACAGAATTCTATCCATAGTAGAAACAAAAAGTTTGTTAAATTCCTGGGTGGTGATATGATTTGCCTTATCTTGAGGTTTGTTTAAAATTTTCAAATTTATTTACTTATTAATCAAATTAACACCTCCATTATAATTGTCAGAAAATTGTTGTAGGTGTAATAACCTTGCTTGGCCAACAGGTGTCACAGTTGTGCAGTAAGGCAGTTCCTAGATGGGTACCTGAATTACCTGAGACTTAATTATTAATAAATTTAGTTAATTACTTATGGGCAGCACATTCATATATGGAGAAGGTTTGAGTTGGGCAGAATATCAAGGAACCCAGAGCTTTCAGAAAGTTGTGAGTTGCAAGGTTAATGGTTGGAGCTTCAGCCAGCCATTCGCAGATCTGACCTGGGAATGCAAGTCAGAACAGCCACTGCTGCCAAGCATGCCTGATAGAAGCCAGAGAATCCTCGGAAGAGTTTCAGCAAAAAGCTGCTGGCAGCAGTAAATCAGCTGCTTAGTAGGTGGGACCAAGCCATGCAGGTGCTGGCAGCAGGAAATTGCTAATTCGACATACAACAGTCCAGTCAAATGATACACAGCTATGCACCAGAGGAGTAGTTCAGCTGTGGAGGATGAGAGAAGGCCACAGATGGGGATCTGGGCAATACCCAGCAATGGTAAGTACTCTGGCCATGTTGGATGCCAATTTGTTGGCGTACAAAAGAATTCCACAATAGCTCAAAATGGAGTATAGCAATGGTTTATTTATCTGGGGATGAACTCGGGGAAAAAGTAGCAATACTCATTCCTCTGCATGTGCTGGGAACTGGAACTGAATCCAGCAGCCAAGAGGTCCCTGCACACTTTTAATCTGAATTTATAGTATATGAGAACACGTCTGAAGTGGGCTCATATCTTAAAGGCTATTGACTGATGGAGTTCCCACAGTGAGCCAAGTAACCTGTGATCCTCTTCCAAGGTTGACTTCCTCAGGGCCAACCAGGTATTGGGGTTCCAAGCTTGGTAGCAGTATTCCCTCTTTGATGGCTGGATTCCCCTGGGCCAAGAAGGCCACAGTGTGCCAGGCCAGGAAAGCAGTGCCACTTCTTCTATGGCTGGCCTCCCCAGTGCTGGCCAGGACCTGAGGTGCCATGCTAGGGAAGCTGTGTTCCCACTTCCATACCTTGCTTCTCAGGGCCAGTCAGTCCTTGGGGTTTCATTCTGCACACCCTCTTCCACAACTGACTTCCCCATGCCTGGGCAAGCCCTGGGGTGCCAGGGTGAGAAAAGAGCTCCTCCTCTTCCACGTATGACCTCCAGAGGACTGACCAAGCCCTGGGGTGTCCAACCAGGAAAGATATGCCCCCTCTTCCAGAGCTGGCCCCCCCAGGGTCAATCAAGCCCTGGGGTAGCAGGTCAGGGAATCTTCATCCCCTCATCCATGCTTAGCCTCTTCAGGGTTAGCCTGGCCATAGGGTGCTAGGCTGGGGATGCTCCATCCCCTCTTTTATGGCTGTCCTGACCATGAAAGCTGTGCCCCCTCTTCTGTGACAGCCTTTTGAGGGCCAGCCAAGGTTTAGGGTGCCAGGCCAGGGAAGCTGCACCCCCATTGGCTTCCCTGGGGCTGAACAGGGGCTGGGGTGCCTGATCAGGAGCTTGCCACCTCTTTCTTGGCTGGCCTGCCCAGTAAGTCCAGACCCTGGGTGCTAGGCCAGGGAAGCTATACCCCCTCTTCTACAGCTGGCCTCCCCATGTCTAGCCAGGCCCTGGGGGTGCCAGGCCAGAGAGTTGAACCACCTCTTCCATGGCTGATCTCTTCAGGGCTGGCCAGGCCCTGAGCTGTCAGGCTGGGGGAAGTTTTGCCTCCTCTTCCACAACTGGCCTTCCCAAAGCCAACCAACCTTTGGGGTGCCAGGACAAGGTAAATGGGCCCCTCTTTCTCAGATGTCCTCCCTGGAGTTAGAAAGGCCCAGGGGTACAAGGTTGGGGAGGCTGTGCCCCCTATTCAACTGTGGGCCTTTTAAAGGCCAGAATGAATCTGGAGTGTCAAGTTGGGTAACAGCAACCACTCTCCACAACTGGATTCTACATGCTGGCCAGGCAATTTGGTGCCAGGTTGGTGAAGTTGCACCCTTAGTTCCACAGCTTCCAGTTCTTTACTTCTAAGCAGAGAAAATGAACCTCTACTTCAACCACTGACTCACCCTTTTGCCAGACTGGCCCTGGGGTGCCAGGCTTAGGAAGCTGCACCCCCTCTTCCATGGCTGGCCTTCCCTGTACTGCCCAGATCCTGGGGTGCCAGGCCAGGGAAGCTGTACTCCCTCTCCCATTGCTGGCCTCCTCAGATCCCCCATCTTCCATAGCAGGCCTCCCTAGGCCTAGACAGGCCTTGTGCTGCCAGGATGGGAAGATAAACTTCCCCTTTAATGGATGGACTCCCCAGTGCCAGCCATACTCTGGAGTGACAGGCCATGTATTTGTGTCCCCTCTCTCATGGCTTGTCTCCCCAGGGCTGGCCTTGCCCTTGGGTTCCAGGCCAAGGAATCTGCACCCCCTCTTCCATGGCTGGCCTCTCCAGGTCAGTCTAGGTCCTGATGTGTCAGACTGGGTAAGCTGTGCTCTTTCTACCACAGCTGGTCTCCTCAGGCCCGGCAAGCTGCTGGGGTGCCAAGGTAATGAAGAAGAGCCCCTCTTCCTCAGCTGGCCTCCCCAGGAATGGCCAGGTCATGTGGTGCCAGTCTAGGGAAGCTGTGCCCACAAGTCCATGGCTCTCAGGATGATGAAACTGCTTCCCCTCTTCTATGTCTGCCCTCCCCTTTTCCTCCCAGACCCATGAGACCATGCCGGTGAAGCTGCAGCCCCTCTGTCACAGTTGGCCTTCCCAGGCTGGCCACACCCTAGGGTGCCAGACTGGGAAATATATGACCCTCTCTATTGGCAGGCTTCCCAAGGCCTGTCTAGGCACTGTGGTGCCAGGTCAGGGAAGCTGCTCTTCCTCTTCCAAATCTGGACCCCAAGAGTCTGCCAGGGCCTGGCATGCTAGTTCTGGGAAGATTTGCCCTCTGTTGCACAGTTGGCCTTCCTTGACGGGCCAGGACCTGTGTACCAGGCTGGGTAAACTCTGCCCACAGGTCCACGGCTGAAAGGCAGGGGAAGTACACTCCCTATTCCACAGCTGGTCTCCCCAGGGCTGACAAGGCCCTTGGATACCAGAAAGGCAAGATGTGCCTACTTTTACCCAACTGCCAGGCAGGGGAAAGTCCCCCACTTCCACTGTTGGCCTCCTCAGGGCCATCAAGTTCCTGGGGTGAAGGTCCAGGGAAGTTTCCTCCCTCTTCTATGGCTGACCTCCTGAGAGCTGTCCAGATCCTTGTGTGCCAGACCACTGAAGCTGCACCAGGCCTGGCAGGACTCTGGAGTGCCAGGCCTGGTTAGTAATGTCCCCTCTTCCACTGCTGGCCTCTAAGTGTTGGCCAGGCTAGGGAAACTGAACCCTCAATTTTATGACTGCCAGTATGGGAACTGTGCCCCATGTTCCAAGGCTGGCCTCATCAGACATGACAAGGCCCTAGGGTACTTGGCCAGAAAAGCTGTTGCCCATCTTCCACTGCTGGCCTCCCCTGTGCCAGCCACCTGCTGGGATGCCATGCCAGGGAGGCTGAGCCCTCTCTTCCATGGCTGACTTCCCCAGGGCTGGCCAATCTCTGGGGTGCCAGGCCAGAGACATTGCACCTCCTTCCATGGTTCACCTACCCAAGGATGGTCAAGCCCTGGTGTCCCAGGCCAGGTAAGCTTCTTCCATGTCTGGCAACCCCAGGGCCAGCCACACCCTGGTGTACCAGGGTAGAGAAACTGTCTACCCTCTTGCATGACTGACTTCTCCTTTGGCAGACTGGCCTTTGGGTGCCATGTCAAGGAAGCTGCTCCCCCTATTTCACTGCTGGGTTCCCCCAGTGTTGGACACCCCATAGAGTGCCAGGTTGGGGAAGCTGAGCCCTCTCTTCAGCAGCTGGCATCCTCAGGGCCAATCAGTCCCTCAAATGCCAGACTGGTATCATTGTACCCCTTCTTCCATGGCTGGCAACCCCAGGGATGGCCAGGCCCTGGCATCCCTGGCAAGGAAACCTGTACCTCCCCTTCCACAACTGGCCTTCCCAGGGCTGACCAGTCCCTACAGTGCCAGGGTAGGGAAGATGTGGCGCCTCTTCCATGGCTGGTGTTCCTGGGACTGGGCTGTTCCTGGGGTGCCAGGCCTGGGAAACTGTGCCCATTTTTCCACAGATGGGCTCCCCGGGACCAGGCATTTCTTAAGCTGACAAGGCAGGAAAACTGTCCCCCTCTTTACCAGCTAGTCTATTCAGTGCCAGACAGTCCCTGGTGTACTTGGCAGGGGAAGATGTATCTCCTTTTCAATGGCTGGCCTCCCAATGGCTAGCCAAGGCCTGGAGTGCCAGGCTGGGGAAACTGCACTGGCTCTTCAATGTCCAGCCTTTCCAGAGCTGGCCAGTCCCTAGGGTGTCAGCTCAGGGAAACTGCACCCTTTCTTCAGTGGCTAGTCTTTCTCAGGCTGCCCATGCCCTGGGATGCGAGGCCAGGGAATCTGTGCACCCACTTCCATGGCTGGCCTCCCCAGGCCTGGACAGGCCCATGAGTGCCATACTGGAGAAGATTCATGCCCTCTTCCAAAGTTGGCCTCCCCAGGGCCTGCCAGTGTCTGGAGTGGAGGACAGGAAAGATTTTCTCCCTCTTACACAGCTGGTCTTCTGGGGTGTGCCAGACTTTGGGGTGTCAAACTAGGGGATGTACACCCATAGTTCCATGGCTCCTAGGATGGGGAAGTTGCATTTCCGTCTTCCATGGTTGGCCTCACCAGTGCTGTCCAGGCCCTTGGGGACAGGCATGGGAAACTGGACCCCTTCTGCCACAGCTGACCTCCCTGAAGCCAGCCAAACCCTGTGGATCCAGGCTGGGAATGCTATGCCCCCTCTTCATCAGCAGGCCTCTGAGGCCCGGCCAGGCCCTGTTGGGGAAACTGATCCCAGTTCCAAAGTTGGCCCACAAAGGGCCCACTAGGACCTTGTGTGTCAGTCTGGGGAAGATTTGTACCCTCTTACACAGCTGGTCTTCTGGGTCATACCAGGCCCTGGAGTACACAGCTAGGGAAGTTGTACCCACAGGTCTATGGCTGCCAGGCAGGGGAACTGCACCACGTCTTCCACGGCTGGCCTCCCCAGGGCTGGGAAGGCCCTGGGGTTCCAGGCTGGAGAAGCAGCCTCCCCTCTTTCATGGTTGGCCTCTCCAGGGCCAGCAAGTCACTTGTATAGTAGGCTGGGGAAGATGCACCCTTACTCAACAGCTTGCTTCCCCAAGGCCAACCAGTCCCTGGGGTACCAGGTTATAGAAGCTCTACCCACTCTTCAACAGCTGGACTCCCCAGGGCTGGCCAGTTCCTAAGGTGTCAGTCCATGGAAGCTTTGCACCTCTTCCATGCCTGACCTCTCATGCCTGGCCAGGCCCTGAGTTACCAGGCTGGGAAAGCTGCACCTCCTCCTCCATGACTGGCTTCCCCATTGCCTGGCCAGCCCTGGGATGCCATAACAGGGAATATGTGCCCCCTTTTCCATACTTAGCCTTTTCAGGCTTGGACAGGCCTTGGGGTTCCAGGCCAGGGAAGCTGCACCCCTTCTTCAACTACTGGTCTACCCCAAGGATGGCCAGACCCTGGGGTTCCTGGCTGTACAAATTGTACCCACTCTTATATGACTAGCCTCAGAAGGGCTGGCCAGGTCCTGGGGTGCCACTCTGGGGAGCTGCACCACCTCTTCCTTTGCTGACCTCCTCAGGGCCATCCAGGTCCTGGGTTGCCAGGCTAGGGCAGATGTTCCCCATCTTCACTGGCAGGTCTTCCAGGGTTAGCAGGGATCTGGGTGCCAGGCTAGGTAGCAGTGACCCCTCTTCCACAACTAAACTCTGCCTGCTGGCCAGGCTATTGGGTACCAGGTTGATGAAGAGGTACCCTCACTTCCATGGCTGACTTCCCCTCTGCTGGATTGACCCTGTGGTGCAGTCCATGGAAGTTTTGCCTCCTCTTACACTGCTGGCCTCCCCAGGGCTTTCTGAGACCTGGGGTGCCAGCCCAGGGAAGCTGTAACCCTCTTCCATGGCTAGCCTCCACATGACGGCCGGGCCATTGGGTGACAGGTTTGAGAAGTTGCACCCTGAGTTCCATGGCTGCCTGGAAGGTAACTGCACCCCATGTTCCAAGTTTGGCATCCTCAGGACTGGCCAGGCCCTGGGGTGCCAGGCCAGGGGAGCTGTATTCCCTTTTCCACTACTGGCCTCCCCAGTGCCAGCCACTAACTGGGGTGCCAGTTCAGGGAAGCTGAGGCCTCTCTCCCACAGCTGGCCTTCCCTAGGTGGGATAGTACCTGTTGTCCCTGGCTGGAGAATCTGTGCTCTCTCTTTCATGACTGGCCAGGCCCCAGTGTGCCAGGCTGGGGAAGCTGTTCACCCTTTTCCATGACTGGCTTACCCAGAGAGGCCATGCCCTGGAGTGCTAGGCCAGGTATACTGTGCCCCCTCTTGCATGCATGGCCTCCCAATGGCTGGCCAGGCCCTGGAGTGCCAGGCTTGGTAATATGTACTCCCTCTTCCACAACTGTCCTCTCCAGGGCCTTCTAGGCACTGGGGTACCAGCCTGAGGAAGCTGTGCCCCCTCTTCCAGGCCTGGCCTCCCCCAACCCACCAGGCCTTGGGGTTCCAGGACAGGGAAGCTGTGCCACCTCTTCCATAGCTGGCCTTCCCAGGTCCATCCAGGCCCTGGTGCTCCATGTCAGGGAAGCTATGCTTCCACTTCCATGGCCAACTTCTCGAGGCCTGTCTAGTCTCTGAGGTGTCACAGCTGGAAAGATGTCACCCCTCTACCATTTCTGGCCTCCGCAGGGTCAGACAGTGTGTGGGGTGCCAGGTAAGGTAGCTATAGCCTCTCTTTCATGTCTGGCCTCCACACTGCCAGCCAGGCCTTGGGGTGCCAGATCATGGAAAATACATTCCCTCTTGAATGGGTGGCCTCCCCAGTGCCGACCAGGTCCTGGGGTGCCAGACAGATTAAGCTGCAACCCTTCTTCAATAACTGGCCTCCTAAGGGCTGGACAGACCCTAGTGTGCCAGGCCGGGAAAGATGTGGCACTCTTCCAAGGCTGCCAGCCAGGGAAATGTGCACCCTCTTCCACAACTGGCCTCTCAATGGCTGGTCAGGCTATGGTGTGCCGGGCCTGGGAAGATGTGTTCACTCTTCCACAACTGTCAGGCAAGGAAACTGCACCCCCTCTTCTACTTCTGGCCTCCTCAGTACTGACTACAAACTGGGGTGTCAGAGAGGTGAAGTTGAGCCAGAAATCCCATGTCTGGTGTCCCCAGGGCTGTCCAGTCCCTGGGGTGCCACCAGGGAATCTATTCCTCATTTTCCACCCTGGGACTGAGGAGTCAGACAGAAGAAGATGCATCCCCTTTTCCATGGCTGGCCTCCCCAAGGCTGTCAAGGAACTGGGGCACATGGTTAGGGAAGCTATGCCCCTTCTTCCATAGCAGGCCACTGCAGGCTGACCAGGCCATGGAGTGCAAGGACTGAGTTCCATGGAGGCCAGGCACAATAATTGTGCCTCCTCTTTCATGGCCTGCCTCCCCTGGGATGGCCAAGCCCTAAGGTACAATGTTGGAGAAGATGCACCCACTTTATCATGACATCCAGGCAGGGGCACTGCCCCCCCACTTCCACAGATGACTTTCCATGGACCAGCGTGAACCTGGAGTTCCAGGCCAGGGAAGCTGAGACCCCACTTCCACTGCTGGTGTCCCCAGTGCCAGCCACACACTCATGTGATCTTGCTCTGGGAAGCCACCAGGAAATCTCCAACCCATCTTTCATGGCTGTATTCCCAAGGCCGAAGGCCTATGGTACCAGGGAAGGGAAACTATGTCCTCTCTTTCATGGCAGGCCTCACTAGGCCTTGCCAAGCTTCTGCTGCCAGGCCAACAAGCTGCAACCCCTCTTTGATGGCTGGAATCTCTAGTGTTAGCCAGTCTCTGGGGTGGCAAACTGGATATCTATGGCCTGTCTTCCATGGCTGGTCTCCCCAGAGCGATGAAGTTCTGTGGTACCAGTCCAGAGACACTGTTTCCACTCTTTCACAGATGGACAACCCAGGGCCAACTAGTCCCAAAGGTACCAAGCTAGTGAAACTGAACCCCCTCTTCCACAACTAGTCTCTTCAGAGCCAGCTAGGACCTGGAGTGCTAGGCAGGTGAAGCTGCACACCCTCTTCCATGGCTGACCTTCCCCAGGCTGGCCAGGTCCTGGGGTTCCAGGCCAGGGAAGCTATGTCTGCTTTTCCACTTTTACAGCTGACTTTTCCAGGGCCAGCGAGGCCCTGGGGTGCCAGACCAGGGAAGATGCATTCCCTCTTTCAAAGTTGGCCTTCCCAGGCCTTGCCATGGCCTGTGGTGTGAGTACTGGGAAGATTTGCCCCCTCTTTCACAGCTGTCCATCCCAAGTGGGTCAGGCCCTGAGGTGCCAAGTTGGGTAAGCTGTGCCCACAGTTCCACAACTCCCAGGCCAGGGAAGTTATGTCTACTCTTCCACAGTTGGCCTTCCCAGTGCCAGCCAGGCCCTTTGCAGCCAGGCCAAGAAATCTACCACTCCTCTGCCAAAGCTGGCCTTCCCAGGACTGGCCACACCCTTGGATGTCAGGCCAAGCAAGCTTTACTCCCTCTTCATTGGCAGGTCTCCTGAGGCCCAGTCAGGACCTGTGGTGCCAGTTTAGAGAAGTTGTGCTCCCTCCTCCAAAATGGCCTCCCCAAGGCCTGCCAGGGCCTGGGGTGCCATACAGGAAAGATTTCCAGTTGGACCAGACCCTGGGGTGTCAGACTGGGGAAATTGTGCTCACAGGTCCATGGATGATAGGCAGTGGAGCTGCACCCCCTCCTCCACAGTTGGCCTCCTTAGGGCTAAAAAGGCCCTTGGGTGCCAGGATGGGCAAGGTGTGCCCACAACCTGAGGCAGGATAACTGAGCCCCCGGGTGAGACCGACCAAGGAAGCTTAGTCCTCTCTTCAATGGGTGGCCTCCTCAGGGCCATCAGGTCTCTGAGCTGGCTGGCTGGGTAGTTGTGCCCCTCTTCCACAGGTGACCTCTGTGTACTGGCCAGGCCATTGGGTGACAGGTTGGGAAAGTCATGCCCTCATTTCCTCACCTAGAATGGGAACTGTGCCATATTTCAAGGCTGGCTTCACCAGGATTGTTCAGGCCCTGGTGATGGAGGAGGGTCTTCTGTCTATGTGTTACTTTCATTGGTTAATAAAG
>LOJH01064729.1:0-10836 GCA_001685095.1 Ellobius talpinus
TTTATTCATTAACCAATGAAAGCAACACATAGACAGAAGGACCTCCCACACTAGGTACACATCTGCCAAGACAGGCTCTATAGAGACCAACCAGAAAGTAGGCCCAAGTCTCAGTAATTTACCCTAAGGCAATATCTGGTACCAAGAAAGATCACAAACTGAGACCACCCAGGCACCACCCAGGAACAGACCATCCAAAGGAAATTCCTTATGTTCCAACTATTGTAGATAGGATTACTCGATGTCCCTTAGCCCAGCACACACCCAACCCTTTTCACCAGAGCACTCCTAGACAAATGTCAGCCAATCAGGGATCCTAAGTCTTAGAAATCCCTTACACCAACCTCTGCTATCATAAAACCACACCCCAATTGTGCTTGGGGCTCTCAAGTTGCACCAATAAATTGGACACATGGAGAATCCAAGTTTGACCTTGAATAAAAATAAGGGCTCTTTGCTTTTACATACTGGATTCCATCTCCTTGTTGGTTTTGGGGAACTCCGTGGATCTATGCATAACAAGAAGTAAAAGAAGAAGTAAGAGAGAAGGCAGAACATAAATCACACAACTTGGCTCCAGGAAGAAGGCTCCTTCCAAAATCCTATCTCATCTATGTGTCCGGAGGGATTTTTATCCTCTTTTCTAGCCAGAGTGAATGAGATATGGGCCCCAGGCTACCAGAGAGTCATATTTTCCCAGCTACCATGCTTGGTCCAGGAGTGCAACTGTTATATGGGTGCCACCCTGAAATACCCACAATCGCCTCTTCACCAGTGTCTGGGTGACTTCAAGTCCCATTGACCCTGTTGCACATTTTGAAGATCCCTCGAAGTTTGCTGGAGGATCATGGGATAGCACCAAATTACAAAACAAGTGGCTACCACCACGTAATTTCATTTCTAATTTATTCCCTTTCCCTCTTGCCAGTCAGCCACCACAGAGCCATCTTAGAAATCCCCCTTGAGATTCAAAAGACACCCTTCATCTCTGAGCACCAGTCAGTGTTGCCCTAACAGAGGTGGCTTCCTCTTCAGAAGGGCACTTCGGGCTGGACCATACACTCTGGCTCTTTCAGAAGTTCCATGCAAGGTAATCTCTTCATCAGAGGCCACTGTCACTGAGGATATTGCTAATCAGGAGAGTATATAAGATGGAGCGTTGTATTGCCAGTCCAAATTTATCATGTCCTTTGTTAAATATTCTACTGAACAACAACAAAAAAAAGTTTTGTTAGGGCATTTTCACAAGCATATTATCAGTGAATTTGCTCCTATTTGCCCCCACTAGCATCCTCTACCTGCCATCCTTCCCTTGCTGGTCCCCTTCTACTCCCCCCTGTTAGGAATAATCTTAAAACAAGCCTCTCTGCCGATGCAAATAATTCCAATCAGACCAAATTAAACTGAATAAAAGATGCCCACGTTCACTGCAGTGCTCCAGGGAGGCCAGGAGCATGGTGAGGGAAAGGGGGGCATGCAAAACCCAAAGACCACGTGTTCTTTTTCTGGGTGGCAGCCTAAATAGCCTGTGGGAGTGGTCCTGACCCTCCCTGGGGAGGGGTCAGCACTTGGCAGGCTTTCCCGGAGGTGGAGTCTGGACCAAGGCAACTCGGGTCTTACACCCCCCAATAGTCCCCTTTTATACTACACCTGTGTTCCACATATGGGAGAACATTGGGGTATTTGTAGTCAGAGTCTGGCTTATTCTGCTTAACACAGTTCACTCCAGTTCCATTCATTTTCCTGCAAGTGATGTAATTTCATTCCTCTTTCGGGCTGAATGAAACTCCATGGTGTATTGCACAATTTCTGTCCCCATTCACCTGTTTGTGGGCATCTAGGCTGACTTGACATCTTGGATGTTGTCACCAGCCCTGCCGTGAACACGGATGTACGGGTCTTGATGGTGTGCTGACTCAGATTCCTTTGGGGGCTAACCTTTCTTTTGCCCAGACTTTGTTCCTGTCTCTGAAACCAGTGTCTCAGGCAGAGGGAGCAAAAGGCTTTCCCCTTCAGCTCCTGGATACAAAGACTGTAATGCCCTGCTCAGCCTGATCTGGAGTTTGCTGGTCTTGTTGCCACCAGAAGTTCAGAGGTTAAACATTCTAGGTGAGAGCTGGAACCTGCTTCTCCTTGCTGGTGAATACAGTGATGCCTGTGAGCAGCATCCCCCTTCATCGATGATGAGGCGCCTGCTTTGCCCCATGCCTGCCTTTCCTCTCTAGGAACTGACAAGCGAGGCTTATTGAATTCTAATACATCAGTCCTGCAGCAGGCATCAGCCGAGGGAGACAGATGTTAAGCCGGAGCACGGAAGGAGCCTGAGCCTCCTATCCACCCCTGGCAGCCCCTGCCTGCCCCTCCATCGCTTTCTCTGCAAATCTACTCAGCTCCCCTAGGGAAGCTGAGAGTTCATTATGAACAGCCGCCAAAAGTCAATAAATACATGGCTGAGATTTCAGTCACCTACTGTGGCTGTCCTCACTACGACAAAGTAATTGCTCAGGCCCCAGACTGGGTCCAGGAGGCTGCTGGGGCAGGGACAAGTGGCAGGGAGCTCAAAGGAGTTCCGTAGCCAGAATGAGCTTTTTGTCAAGCAAATTTGATCATGTCAAATATCGCCACCTCACTCAGACCTCTCTAGTGGCTCCCTGTGGCTTCTAGAATAAAGGCCAAAATATTTAACTCGACTTGTGAGCTCCTGCAGATGCTGGCTTCTGACCCTCCCCCACTCTCAACTATTCCAGTAAGTCTCCATCTTTCAGTCGCTAACTGTGCTTCCAGGGCTCAGAGTATCACTTCCTCAATCTGGAAGAAATCTTTCCAAGTCCAGTCTTACAGAGCTTTGGGCTCATCCTTCGGTGTATTTATTATAGCCTGCGTTTTGTATCTGTAGAACTAGACTGATGATTGATTGATTGACAGGTAAATCTAGAGATGATAGATATTTAGGTAGGTAGGTAGATAGACATGATGCTTTCTCTACTCACTGTTAAATAGCATCAGGTATCTGGTGTTCTTAGCACAGAGTGGGTATTTGCTGAACGAATATGTGGACGAATGAGTTGTAAAGTAGGGCGTATTCCTGTTAGGTCTAAAGGAAACTTTAATTTCCCAGACTAAAGGCAGTCCATATATCTAGAAATGAGCTCAACCTGGACTGCAGGATTTCTGGTGGTTAGATAAGAGCCAACATTCCCCAGGAACTGGTGAAGCCAGCTCTAATACGGCAAAAGGATTTTTTCCCCCTTAAATCTGGCAAAAGGGACAAATGACTCTCTCTTGACATGCACCTGTGGTACCAATCAGCGTATCAAGGTCCATGATAGCCTCCAGGGTCCTTCAGTTCCTACTTTGAAATGTGTAAAGTACCTGTTACACTTTTCAAAGGCTTCACAACAGTCTCCTGGCCCCTCCCTCCCCGCTACTAATCCTCCTTGTTGTATTTCTTTTCTCCCTGTGTGCTCTATTCTCTATCCCTGTGTTATTCTTTCCTCTTTCACAGACAGCACTGCCCATGCCCAGTCTGCTGACCATGTTCAGTCTACTGCTTTCTCTCTGCTCTGGGCTCTTCCAGATGCCTCTGGCCGTGCTCTAGCTCCTATCTACAACAAAACCTTCCTGCACCATGGATCTGTCATGTGGTCAATTTCTACATCTGGTAGAAACCCTCGGATATATCTAGTGCCAAACAATTGGGAGAGGCACAAGCGGAACCTTTTCCAAGGAGCGTGGCCTCTCCTAATCAAATCAAGCTGATGACTTGACTCTCCTAGCGTGTGGATCATTTGTTTCTTCTAGCTTCTGCCGCCCACAATATTCAACTCCAAATTTCAGAGCCCACTTCTTCAGCCATATGTCCTCCACCTGTTCTAAACATCCTCCTCCCCTCACCCCTCAACAAGTGTCCTCTCCATCTCTCTGGCTCCTGGAGCCTGCTCCACCCTCCTGGGTGCCCGTCATATGGAAAAGTTGTCTCTTGTTGGCTCACTGGAGTCTGCTTGCTGTATACTTCTCTACTGTGTTCCAAGACATCTCTTGGCTAAGACACTCGCCCAACCCTCTGTTGGAATCTCCCCTTTGGCAAGATTCCTATTTGTAACCCTTTCCCCCAAGTCTTTCCCACCTCCTCCTTGCTGTGCTCCTGGCTCCCACGGGCCAGTCTCTCAGCTCACTCCAAGACCTTGTTCTGTCCCTTCTACTTGCCTGCTGGAGCCTGAGGTCCATGGGTTCTTAATTTTTCTCCTCTGACTCAGAGATTTCTTTAAAAGTTCACTGTCTACTACAAACAGCTTGGTCTCAGTACAGCTCAATGACCAAAGATGGCACACTGGATTTTCAAAGTCTCACTGATTGTAACCACTTCTGCCACTGCATAAACAGGCGATCCCAAAATCTTTATCTCTGAGCTTTCTCTGCTCTCCACTCTCCAAAGTCTATTGTCTCTAATCTTTCTTAACTCTGTGCTCTCGAAAGAATTTCAGACAATTGTGTAATCTTTCCATATCTCAGGATTTGTAGGTGTTTTGGGTGTGGTTTTAAAAAGTCTATAAAATCTATAACAAAAATTTAACTTGAAACTTGTAACAAAAAGGGCTGATAGTTTTAAAAGAAAAAAACTATACATAGGTACTTTTAATTTGCTAGTTTCCTTTATGTAAATTGGATTCAACTCTTGTTTTAAAAATAATAGATCTGAGCCAGATCTGGTAGCACATACCCTTAATCCTAGCACTTGGGAGGCTGAGGCTAGTGGATCTCTGAGTTCAAGGTCAGCCTGGTCTACAGAGGGAGTCTCAACATAGCCAGGGCTACACAGAGAAACCCTGTCTTGAAAAAATAAAACAAACAAATAAATATGCTACAGGATGCTGCATATGTAACTTAAATTCAATTCTTATTTATGAAAAATAGGACTTACTAACAACAAAGGCTTGGTGGTTAGAGTTTATAGATTCCTAAGGTTGTAAAGATCTATCCAGGCTGGCAAACACTGACTCGAAGATCGATGTGTAGGCTCTTTGTCTTTTCAAACTTTGTTCAGCTTTAGCATTTGGATAAACTGAGTCATGTAAGGAACTGTGGTAATCTATAGAGGTGCACTATTAAAGAATCAGGAAAAAGAAGGTTCCCAGTCTCTCTATGGACTGCATTTATGGGTTAAAGCTTCATTTTGATGCTAACAGATCTTTAATTAAATCTTCAATGCAAAATTTTAAGACTCAAATTTAATAGAGATAAAATTTTAAATTCCTAATCTGTAAAAAACTACTAACATGTAAACTGTTAAAGATAATTAAGACATTTAAGCTAATGATCAATCACCTTATAACTGATCAAATTCTTTAATGTGCACTGAACTGTGCTTGTAGTCACGCTAAGCACAAATATAATTCATTTACAGGGACAAGCTTTAGCTTTCTATATATGTTGTTAAGGTTAAACCTGAAGCAAGTAACTAAAAGTTTGTTTAAAATTGGGTATACTTAATAGATTAGGTGATGGTCCTTCAACCCCTCAGAAAAGTTTGCTGAATACGACATTAAAGATGCTTAATGAAAAAGACTTCCCTTGATAGACAAAACTACCAGCATCTGGTGGCAATAGCTGAGGCTATCTCCAAAGACAGCAGGCAGCAAAGGACCCCCATATGAAGCTTGCTTCCAGTGCAGTAACACTGACCGCTGAGTGAAGAACTGCCACATGCCTTGCCCAACCCCAAGACCTCTGACCAAACCGTGAACACTGTTGTGTTGACAGCCCTATTCTGCCTCACCAAGGTAGACCAGTTTTCTCAATTTCTCCTTTACAGTAAAATCTCTCAGATCTTCTGGGCCTGGTGGCTGAAGGCTGATGCTGCCCTGTGCCCCCAACAAAGCCATTGATACCACCACTGTGGAGCCCAGGCTAACTTTCCAGGTAGTGGGTCTCTGTCATTTTAATTGCTACAGAGGCCATTTATAATTCATGCTCAAAAACCTTCTCAGATTTCTGTGGTGTTTATGGGTAGCCCTTGCTTTTATCAGTTTAGTAGCTATAGATTTTTTTTATTCTTTTGACTCTTTGGGAGGCTTGCTACCCATCTCTTAAATAAATACACAGAGACTTATCATTTATTATGAATATCCTAGATTGTCTTGTTTTTAGCCAACTTCTTAATTTAGCCAATTTCTTAACTTAAATTATCCCATTTATCACTTTTTGCCTCTGGGCTTTTATCTTTTTCCATTTCTATATACCTTTCTCTACTTCTTACTCCATGGATTGCTATGCAGCTGGGTGGCTGACCCCTAATGTTTCCTCCTTTTCTTGCCCCTCTATCTCTCTTCCTAGATTTCTCCTTCTATCTATTCTTTCTGCCTGCCAGCCCTCCTATCCTTTCTTCTGCCTTGCTATTGGCCACTCAGCTCTTTATTAGGCCAATCAGATGTTTTAGACAGGTAAAGTAGCACAGCTTCACAGTGTTAAACAAATGCAACATAAAAGAATGCAACACCTCATTGCATCATTAAACAAATGCTCCACAGCATAAACAAATGTAGCACACCTTAAAGTGATATCCCACAAGTAGCAGGAAGCAGAACTTAGCCAACCCCTTCCCAAGGCTGCAGCTGTCTGGTCAGTCCCTTCATACATCCTTGCTTTTCCTGGAGCTACTAGTCCCCTGCTGAGAAAGACAGACTCACAGACAGCTTGCCTTGTTGAGGGGCTTCATGCCGAAAAAGGTAAACTCACAAAATAGGTTTCAATGAAAGGCAAACTACCTATCATGCTGCCATTACTTACTAAAATGTGCTTCTTACCATTCCTTCACTTAAAAGAACTTTTCAAAGATTGCTCTCAGTACTTAGACCCCTATGTCTCATGGCAAATGATGAGATGTTTCCAGATGAAAGAGGACAAAACGTTTAAAGTTTGGGCAAGTTGTGAAGGTTGAAGGGTGTGATTTAAGGTATGTGGAAAATGAGACTTAAAGATGATACATGATGTTAAGATTTCAAAGTTCAGAGTTGTAACATATTAATCAATGGGAATTCTGACAAGCTGGTAATCTAGCTTTGGTAAATCACTGACTACTATTATCAACATTACAGGCTTAAAGTTTTAAATTCCCTTTGATTGCTTTCTAAATACTGACTTAAAAGTGATTCTCACTGTGCAGAAATACCTCTGTCCAATCTATTTCTATCCAGCCATCTTTCTATGTTGTGGAATATTGTTTTAAGATGTGTGACATTTGTTTGTACTGTGGAACATTTGTCTAATGATGCAAAGATGCGCTGCATTTTTTTATGTTGCATTTGTTTAACTTTGTGAAGCTGTGTTACTTTGCCTGCTTAAAACACCTGATTGGTCTACTATAGATCTGAATGGCCAATAGCAAGGCAGGAGCAAGGAGAGGCGGGGCTAGCAGGCAGATAGTGTAATAGAAGAAGAACATTAGAAGGAGGAAGGAGCAAGAGAGATCAAGGATGGAGAAAAGAAGGGACAGCCACTCAATCAGTCATGGAGTGGGAGTGAAAGTAAGATTCCAGACGTAATAAAAGGAAAAGGCTTATAGGTAAAAGGTAGACAGGATCATTTAGGTTAAGAAAAGCTGGCTAGAGACAGGTCAAGCTAAGGCTGGGCGTTTATAAATAAGAATAAGCCTCGGCATTTGTGATTTATTTGAGAGCTGGGTGGCAGCCCACCCCCCGGAAAACAGAGGTAGAGAATAAAAAAATAAAACCAGCTACACATCTATCATGTTGATAACTGTTCACAAACCCTTGCTAACTGTGTCTGCAATGAAGATTTCGGAGCAGATTATAGGCAGGGATCATGCTGATGTATCTGAAACGTTTATCTATTTTTGCTAGCTTAAAAAAATTCCTATAAACATCACTGAGTCACGACTTGGACTCATCTGTCACAGGCCAAAGGGACTCTGGGATGCCTTGTATGATAAGCACTCCTGCCAGTCAACAGTTTAAGCTTTCTGCCACTGCCTATCCCCAAGGTGGCTCTTTCCTTCCCCTGGTCTTGGGACCCTTTCCATTTCCCAACCACCAGGATCCTGCAACAAACTTGGAAGTTTTAAGTATACCCCCATGATAAAGATTTCCCCTGAGCCCCTTACCTTTACCTTCTGTCCCTAGTCTGTATCTGTCCAGCAGACTTTCACTCAACTGACAGACTCCATCAAGAAATCAACCATGGCCTGCAAACTGCTCCCAAATGGCCAGCACTACACCAGCCCCAGGTGGTCCTGCAGAACCAGTGAGCCCTGAACTTGCTGGAAGCCTATGTAAACCAAATCAGTCCAGCCAATGTGATGGTTCCCAATCTCTTCAGGCTGGGTGAGTGAACCAGATACCTCCCCCTTCCTGGCCTTAGACCTGCATTCCAGTCTTCCTGAGCCCTACCCACCACCCCCTCCCAGTGCTGAAGCAGTCAGAGATTATTGTCAACTTTTATCATCAACGAAAGGCCGGATTGTCGGGTTCAAAGGAAATTTCAGTTCTCTAAACTCAAAAAGGCAGTCCCAATATCCAGAAATGAAGCTCAAGCTGAACTACAGGAGCATTTCTGGTTATTGAAAAGTCAGCATTCCTCAGGAACTTGTGAAACATGTTCTGGTCTGCCCAAAGGAGCCATTTCCCCTATATCTCTGATAACAAGGACATATGGTTTTCCATCAACATGTACTTGTGGTAGCCATCAGCCTATTAGGGTTCACACTAGCTTCTAGGCTCCCCAAGTCCCTACTCACAAGTACTTGTTATACACTTCACAGGCTCAGTGCCAGGCTCCTGGTTCTTTCCTCCCACTAGCTACCCATACTTCCTCTAACCCAGCTATTCTCGCTGTTCCAGGCTGCTGCTTTTTCTCACTGTGTGCTCTCTATTCCCCGTCCCATTATTCTCTCCTCTCTCACAGATAGCACTGGCCAAGTCCAGTCTTTTCTCACTGTGCGCTCTCTATTCTCCACCCCATTATTCTCTCTTTCACAGATAGCGCTGGCCATGTTCAGTCTGTTGGTCATGTTCAGTTTACTTCTTCCTAGCATTAGTGAGAGCTGCACACTGGGCCTAGCTGCAGAAAAATGTCATGCTAATTCTAAGTGGTCTTAATAATAAAAACCTGGAGTCAGAGATTAGCAGGTGAAGACTGAAAAATTGAAGAAGCAGAGCAGCCAGTCACTAGTTCTTACCTCTATGAAATCCTCAGACTGAATGTGATATCCTATCTCTACTAGTACTCAGACTGAATGCCTTCTGTATGAAGCTTCAGGCTGAATCCTCAGACTGCGTCTCAGACAGCATCTGAGCTCCTGTCTCCTCCCACCTTATATTCTTCTCTATAAAGCTGGTGTCCAGCTTTTGGGGCAGAAATTCATAAACAAAAACTGCTTGCCTGCGACTTTGCAGCCACTTGCATAGGCCAGAGCTGCATGCAGCTGAGGTCACTATCCTACTGGCTAGGCTTTTCTATCTTCTCTCCTGGTGGTCTTTCCCTGAACCCCCTTCTTGGGCTGTTGACAAACTAGGTAACTGCATTGAAGTCTGGTCATGCTTCTTCTGTTCTACACAGCAACAGTCATCTCACATCTTCATTGCCATCATCCATAGATTTGGTAAGACAATTCGGAATTCTTAAAAGTATTAGCTAAAAGAAAGAGCTCTTACCCACATTAATAAATGGGAAACACTATAGCAGTGGAAAGAGTTAAGTCTATATATGATTATGCAATGCATGGTTTAAAAATGGAACAATTAAATGAAGGGATAATCAACTTAACTGGGATTGATGTATTGTTAATTATCATCTTGATAATTCTTGATTATCTCTAAAAAATGTTGTCTGATATGAGTGACAAGATACAGGCCTTAGAAAAACTTAATAGGACAGATCATAGAGATATTGAAATCCAGATAGAGAAATTTAATGAAGAACTAATTTTAGCATTGCAATATAAGGTTAAAGGGAAACAGCCAAAGGTTTTCAAACAACCAACCTTAATATGTCTAGTAACCATACAGGAATTACCAAATGATAGATATCCCCAAGGCTCTGTAGAGCTGATTGGATTACTGTGGCAATGCTGGATTTAAGGAGATTCAAGGAAGTAATAGTCTCATATGGCATGCATTCACCATTTGTGAACAGATATTAAACTCATGGTCAACTTGCAATAGAATTATCCCTCAAGACTGGAGAGACTTGATTACAGATGTCTTGGAGCCTGGTCCACAATTACAATGGAGGACCGGTGGAAAGAAGAGGCTAAGACCATTGAATAATAGAGTAGAGCTAGAGGTATAGAGATCTCCCAAGATCGATTTCTTGGAGAAGAAGATTATGCTAATACAAAAAGGCGATCTCTATATAATGGTAACATCCTGGCTTTATGCCATGCAGCAACTTTGAATGCTCGGGATAGAACTGAAGAAGTAGGAAAGAAGATTAAGTCATTTACTAAAGTCATAGAGGGCCCAAAAGAAACCTTCACTGATTTCTTACAACGATTGACATCAGCAATAAATAGAATGATACCAAATTCAGAAGCTAGACAAGTAANATAGAGTAGAGCTAGAGGTATAGAGATCTCCCAAGATCGATTTCTTGGAGAAGATTATGCTAATACAAAAAGGCGATCTCTATATAATGGTAACATCCTGACTTTATGCCATGCAGCAACTTTGAATGCTTGGGATAGAACTGAAGAAGTAGGAAAGAAGATTAAGTCATTTACTAAAGTCATACAGGGCCCAAAAGAAACCTTCACTGATTTCTTACAATGATTGACATCAGCAATAAATAGAATGATACCAAATTCAGAAGCTAGACAAGTAA
>LOJH01064730.1:0-10560 GCA_001685095.1 Ellobius talpinus
GTCCATCTCTTGTCTTCTCAGATCCAATACAGCAGCTCATGTTTCTATACTTCTAAGAAGCCTTAAGACTCACCTTATATTCATTCTGAGCATCAGTAATTTCCCCTGCAGTGGCAATGCTGCTGTGTTCTATCAACACTATAATCATGAAAAAGTGAGAACTGGAAATTTAATTTGGAGAACACGAAATGAGTGGAGTCAATTAGCCTGGATTGTTTGTAGGCAGCATATGCTCAGCTTTCCGCTTGGGTGAACAAATGAAGACAAATGAGACCCCGAAAGAAACCATGCAAGGACTTCTTTTAAGGCCCAGGAGTATTACAGGGCATGTGTTCTCTACGGAGGCAAGCAAACACACATTTTGTTAGATTAGCGGGTGGTCAGCCACCTCCAAACAACTTGGTAAAGGACAGTGACTGGAACGTAATGACTGTGTGGTCGGGGGAATAACACGCTTTAGACCCAAAACGATGCTGTAGGTGCTGCATGTTCAAAACAAAATGGTCAAGACGAAACTGCGTGGGTGTTGGATCACGGTGGTCGTTAAACTGCTCTTCCTATATTTGACAAATTTACCGAAATGGTCTCAACAGAAGAACTGCTGAAACCAAAAAGGAACGCGTTCTGAAGGGAGGTGCCTCCCTTGATATTTGGGTGAAATTCAGTCTTGCGTGTGGTCCACACAAGAGTGTGGGCTTGGGACTGAAATTCCTTTGGGTATAGTTTGATAACTGTGATTAAGGGCCATAAAAATTTTCTCATTGACATGTCATTTTTCCTTCACAGAAGCAGACTGCTGCAATTTTCCTATTTTTATTTTTATTTCCACTGAACTCTGATAGCATCGATAGATGTGGGATTTCTCTTAAGGGTAACATTCTATAGTAAAATACTTCTGAATAACCACTTCATTCATTTTACCAGAAAGGGTCCACAGACTTTTGAGATATTTTTAAACATTACTCTTGGATCATTAGTATTATGCAGAATAAATACACAAATAAAATGATTTTGTTTATTCCGATATCTTAAAAAATATGCTATCCAAAATGAATTACTGGGCTTAGCAAGTTTTCATTTCGTTCTTGAATGCTTAATTTGTTCTATGAGGAACTTTTTAAAAATATCCGCCTATGACAGTCATGGAAACTGTTGGATGTATGATCCTGAGTGGATTATTTCATTGAAGGAAGGAGTTTATCCCAAACATGGTCACCATTACCACACTGGCCAAGACTGAGTAGACAGTAAGATTCTGTAGAATATACTGGGCACATTTACGTTTAATATTTTTATTTTTACTCATTATTAGTAGTGTGTGTGTATATGTGTGTGTGTATACGTGTGTGTCTGTCACTGCATGCTTATGGAGGTCAGGGAATAATTTTCAGGAAATTATTCTCTCCTTATACCTTTGGTTTTGGGGTTCTAACTTAGATTCTCTGCCTTGTGGGAAAGGGATATTATCTTCTGAGCCATTTAGCTCACCCATGTTTTAAATTGTGACAATTATCATTCCTAATATCTCAAAGCAAACAAATCCTGAAGTGTGGGTGGCCTATTTTCCAAGAAGCCCTAAAGAGTGTGAGGATGAAATTATAAAGGATTATCTCCCGACATTTCTTCCAAGTACCTTGGATTTGTTTGTCTATCTGTTTATATTAAAGGTGTTTATGAACTAAAGCAAATAATACTAACTAGATTGTACACACGATCTCTAGCTCATGAGGTGAAAAACATAAGCCGGTTACAGTCTGTTTTGATTAAAAACTTTCGCATGGTTTGAAATGTTTCCTTGAGGTTGAGGAGATGGCTACATCCCAGGCAAATACATCTAGACTACCTTGAAGGCAAAGGAGGATAGAGATAGTTGCTTTTCTGTAATAATGCCCACCGGAGCTCCTGCTCATCATCCTTAGATGCAGGCTGCACCATTCTCATTTCAACAGGAGAAAGAAGCAGGCTATCACACCTCCTACCCAGTGGCAAAGAAATAGGAAGCACCTTCAAAATTACTTCATTTAAGAGACCAGAGGCACCAGAGACACACCCATCAACACGCATTCTATTTATAGTTCACGAAAGATTTGATTTGGTACCCTGTTATTTGATTAATTATGCAGCTGTCAAATTACCTAGGACTCTCACTGTTTCAACAATACAGAGAAAAGTATTCCCAGCTTCCTTGTTCATAAGCAGCTATTTGGGGACTAAGGTAATATTCTGGAGGTCAATATTGACATTAAAGTTATTGCTATTTGTACTAGTAATTTGATGAAAATAGGTGACTGTGGAAGCAAGAGATATTTGGGATAGAGGTAAATCTTGTTATTTTAATGGTCATTTCAAAAGATGCTACCAAGTGAAAACCAGAAAGATCTACGGAACATGCAATCTAAATTTAAATCATTTGATAATAATGAAAATGAGTAAGAGACAGCTTTTAAAGATAGAAAGATGATATTTTTAAATATGCAGTAAAATTAATGATACCAGGTGATGGGAGATGTTTTGACTTCTGACATGTTTTTCAGAATAAACTAAAAAATTAATAAAAAAACACCACAAAACCACTGCATAATATTTTCAAATGTTATAAAACAGTATCATTCTGACAATATTATCTAATCAAATATTGTAATGTAAAGACTAATTAGAGAATGTGAGATAGGACGGGGTGTGTGGTTCAGCTGTGCTTGCCTTGTGTGGGAAGCCTTGGGTTCAGCTGTCAGTACCACTTAACACAGTGCAGTGGCATTTGCTTATCACCCAAAACTTGAGGGTTGGAGGCCGGCAAATTAGGAGTTCCAGGTCATCCTGAGCTACATTTTACTTTGCCTCAAAAAGGAAACAAAATGAAACCTACATGATGTTGCTAATGTTTGTGAAATTAAATAGATGCATTACATTTATAGTTCAAAAACTTGAATGGTAAATACACATTAAGTTTTATATATGAATGGGTGTGTGTGTTTGTGTAGGTGTGGGTCCCAGCAAAAGCCAGAGGAGGGTGTTGGATCCTTTGTACCTATAGGTTTAGAGGATTGTGAGAAGTCAGATGTGGGTGCTGGGAAGCAAACTCAACTTCTTTCAATAACAAGCACTTCTAACCATAGAACTACTTCTTCAGTCCCTGTAAACATGATATCTTGAGAATTTTTTTCTTTTTGTTTATTGAGACAGGGTTTGTGTAGCCTTGATGGTACTGGAACTTGCTCTGCAGACCAGGCTGGCCTCGAACTCATAGAGATCTACCTGCCTTGGACTCCCCAGTGCTGAAATTAAAGGCATAAACCACCACTGCCCGACTGCTATCTTCAGAGTTTAATCTCAGTTAAATCACTACAAAATATCGTTAAATAGAACAGAAACTGAAACGACAGAGAAGGCCTCAGTTTCCCTGGAATTAGAAGCAGTTGTGAGCTGCCTTTGGTGAGGAGAATCCAACCCAGGTTCCCTCTGCAAAGCTGTAAGGGTTCTTGAATTTTGCCACCTCTCCAGCCCCAAGAATTAACTTTAAATCCACATCACACCTGATGGAAATGTGAAGACCATAGAGCAACCACTAATGATGGACAAATGGTGATCTTCATATTATATCGAAAAATAAGCTGAGTTTACCATAAAAAATATAGAAGGCAAGCAACAGTCCTAAAAGCTTATAATTCTAGTGGCACAATTGCTGGACTCAACAGGCAGCATGTGAGACAACCAATTATATTCAAATTTAATATTCACAAAATGTTGCTTAATATATGTTGCAGGCAAGAATTAATGTCACTTTTACTAATGAAGAGGAGAAAACATTGCTGCTTACTTAGAAATTAAACTTAGCTGGGAATGTCACATTCTTTCAGGCTGACAGAAGAGGTTTCAAAATAGTAATATAGAGCTGTTTCCTTTTTAGTGTTAAGGAAATTAAAAAAAAGAAAAAAATATTCTATGGGGGTCTATGAAGCCAGTGAAATAGCAAGCAAAATATTAGGTATTTTAAACGCATGGAATTTTCTCTAATGAACTGGAAATGATCCAAGTGTTATTTCTGTTGCCGTGATAAAGTACCTGGACAGAAAATGACTTAGGGGTCAGAGGGCTTATTTTAGGTCACAGTCCCTTTACAGCTTATCATAACAGGCAAGTCAAAACGGCAGGGACTTAAAGCAGTTTGTCACATCCAAACCACAGTGGAAAAGGAATACATGCAATGTTTGTACTTGTCTCATTCTCTTTCACACAGTCCAAAACTGACACCTAGGAAGTGGCTCCCCCCATGGTGGGTTACATCTTCCCACATCAGTGAACATAGGACCACCCCCCACAGGCATGTCCAGAAGCCAGCTGATTTAGGCAATCCATCATAGACACTCTCTTTCCATTAGAATAATCATCAAAAGAATGCGGTGGGGAACTTTGAGCTCGGTGGCTTTGACAGCAGTGAAGTCTGTTCAGAAGGCATCACAAGGATGCCTGTTTGAGTATAAAGTCCTGGGCTGAGCAGACGCAATAAACTCAGTGGGAGACTATTCAAATGCTCAGGCTAGACTTGAGAGGTACAGAGTTGAGATGATTTGTCTCACACAGATTTAGGGTTGAGACCCACAGGTTTAAATCGATTTTATCTGCAGTGTCCAGCCTGTGGAGCATTCCAGCATGTGTGTTTAGTTTAGGAGCAAGTTAATTTCCACATCTGTATCTTTGTCATGTTACTCTTTCTGCTCACTATGCTCCAAGATGTCCGCTAACTCCTTATTCTTGGGCTCCAGGTAGATCTAGTCTGAGACCCTATGCATCCTACAGCATCCTTAGTTTTCTCCAAGGACTTGCTGTACTCCCTAGGATAAAGATGTTTTTGCATATAATTGTGAACTTGCTTGTAACAGCTCCTGTTTACATATGTACTGGTATCATTTCACAGCTGATGGATATTAGAAGTCCAAATAAACACAATCAAGAAAGCATAAAAATATGAACACAAATCTGTATAAAAATAGGTGACTTTTGTTACAGCTGGGTGGAGCACACTTTGTGGGGCATAATCATGGAAGAGTATAGTCTACTGGGAAAAAGATTCCATACTTATACAAGAAAATTGAACATCTGAATATTTAAATAATGACGGCTAGGTCTCAGCTCTTCTGCGTGTCTAGAAATGAGTTCGAGGTGGATTATCCTCACTCTCTTTATAATCTGAATGATTTGTCCAGTCCGTACTCTCACTCACTGTCTCAGTATTCCTGCAATCTTCTACTTCCTGCTCTCCTGTGCTTTCTCTCATCTCTCCTGCTTCCCTCTATCTCTTGCTCTCTCCGTTCCTCTCTTCTGTTCTCCTGCCTCCCCAGCCCTGGCCATGTTCAGCCTGCCTTCTTTTCTCTCTGCTTTGGACTCTTACAGATTCTCTGGTTATTTTCTGTCTCTGCCTCACCATAAAAACCTCCCTGCCTCAAATGAAGCAGTCATGTCTACAGTTCCTTTACTACCTCCCGACCTGAATAGAGTGTCAAGGTCTAAATGTAGGTTAAATGACTGTTTAAACGTATTTCTCATCTCTCCCAATAAAACACAGTACTAAAGGTTGCCTGGTAGGCTAATAGCTAAACTGATTCCTAAGACATCTTCCTAAGATGTGGCTCTTATTGGGGAGGAGCTTTGCAGTGGAAAACAGTGTCATTTTAGGTAGGAAGAAAACTTTTTTTGTATTAGCATTCAATTAACTTGCTGCTGAGATACCAGAGACACCGGCACACAGTCCTGAGAGCTGAGTCTGGATATCTCCATTTCTTCAAGGGAAGGGACACTGATGGCCTCTCACATCTCAATCACTTTCTCAATTAGCAGCCGTTTCTCTTAATTGTTCCTGTCCTTCTTAGAGCAGTCTCAGATTTATAAAAATTAATTACCTGGAACTCACGTCTGTATGATTTTAACCTTTTTAATGCTTCAGTTGTTTACAGTGACATTTATTTAAATTGTTTCTCCGATGACTGCGTGCAGCTGACACATGATTGATCAAAGCAGGGGAGGGGACAAGAAGGAAAGTCAGCTTTTTATGGTACTTTGAGAGTTTCCTAGAAATCCTTGGCTTCTCAAAAGTTGTTTTGACATGGCTGAACGACAAGTCCTATTAAAATGGTATTAAGGCAGGATCTCCCCTGTGCTGAAGCCATTACATTGCAAATTACACACAAGATGAAAACCTGTTTCAACTTCTCATTCCCTTCTCTTTCAATTATGATAAGGAACTTCCCAGATTACAGACTGCTAATTCACAGCAAGGAAACCAAGGTCACCTCCCGCAAAGCCACTTTCTCACCTCTGCTCTGTGAAGTCTGTGTGCTACTCCCAGGGTCCTCAGCAAACCCTGATATTTGACAACAGTCTCCACTCTTCACCTTTGATATCTCATCTTTTATTATTGTTTTTTTGAATGAGTGACCTAAGGAGAAAGTCTTTTATTCATCCTCCTGTTTTGCTCTTTTGTTCATAATCCTCTCTCTATGCCTTACATTGTTATATGTCACCTTGATTTGATGAGGTTTTGCTCTTTGTTTTATTTCTTCTTCAAATACCTGTCTGTTTCTGTTGTCTGGTCCTCAGCCCCATAGATGCTCTTTTATCTCCCCCAAAGATTCATTGTTTGCTTTTTTTGTAGATACTCAAAGGAGATCTTGCATATAAGCATTTTAAATTAAGCAACTGTCCAGTTTCCCAGTGTTTACAGGGCTGCAGATGTTTCTAAAGCAAACGTGATTGAGGCTGGCAACGTGAGTTCTTTGTGTGATGCCCAGATACCTCCTTGGCTTCTATTATAGCCATGGTCAGCAAACTGGATTCCTTGTCTGTAATCCCCAGCTGGCCTCCTTTTATCCCAATAATGACTGTTACCTGTTCACAAATCTAAAAATATATAACCTTGCTTAAAACATGAACAGTTGATTTTCTGTTCCCGAACATACATATTCTCAAACTGTTCAAAATGTCAATCAAATGTTCGCCATGTCACTATGTCCTAAAACCAACATGATACTACTACAGTAAGGAATGCAGCCTTTTCTTTGTTTACATGGAGAAGCTTAAAGATGTATTAGTAACTTAGAACTTGTGGTAATGACAGCTCGTACATTTAGCATAGTATAAAATCTAAGGAAATAAATGATTTCAGAAAAGACTCCAGGTAAACAATTCCTCATAGACTTCTGACTAGATAAAGGTAAAAGTAAAATCGAAACGTTTACAGATGATCTTACTTCCTTAAATAAAGCCTAGCTAAGGCTTCAAGAGACAACAACACAAACTTTATGACTATGAATGTGGCCTGTATACAAAGCACTTCATGTTCTAGAAGGAGTGGCATGATTCACACAGCTCAATGTGACTGGGTACTGTGCAGAAGTAGAGTCCGCTGCTAGGCAGGCTGGGCCTTATTTTAGAATTTATTTACCAGTTTCCTTCGAGTGGTACTTTTAAATCACACTTAGATATAACAAGTGCCAAGATAACTACACACTAGGAAGAATAATGAGATTAATAAATCTGGGAATCATGCACTCTGTAATTAAGTTGTTATTCTTGCCTAGGCTAGCATGGTATAACTATTATATAATTGCAGATAAATATCAAGTCCTTAATTCAAAGTAATCTTGCAGGTATTAAAGAAACAAACTACCCTGTAACTCTTCAAAAATACCCTCCTACTAAGGTAATGTAAGTAATAACACCTGTGCGTGCCAGTATAATGAGATCTTAATTCAACTCTTTAAAGGTGTGGGGGACAGAATCTTCAATTTGTTTGATTTCTTGAGCCAATCAGAGCTGCTGATTTCTCAAGCAGGCTAGATGATCTCTGACATTTACTACTGAAAGCCTTTCCCATATATACTTCAATCGCACTCTTACATTTTACCCTTCATCCACAGTGAACACAATGTCACTAGTTCTCTGTGATGGAGTACTGATCTCTGCACCATAAGGGAACTCTAAATGCTCATGCTTCACCACAGCTCTAAGGGAGAAGAAATGTTTTGGGTCCAGCCACTGATGTTTTAAAAAGTTCTTTAAACAATTTTGACAGATGCAAAGACTTTCAAAGCACTGGAAAAGAGAGAGTAGGGGAAGAGGGGGAAGGAGGTAGAGGAGAAAGAGATATAGAAGACAAAAACCTCCTAGACTTTCTATTGTATTAGAGACAGCTGCAATTTTGTAAAGAACCCCAAAATTTCCAAGATTTAAGCACATGATAAAAAAAATCTCACATGTCCTTTCTTGCTTGTATGCTGTCCTAGTCAGGGTTACCATTGATGCAATGGAACACCATGACCAAAAGCAACTGAGGGAGGAAAAGGTTTATTTGGCTTTTATATCCCAAGTCACAGTCCATTGAGGAAATCCAAAATAGGAACTCAAGCAAGGCAGGAAATCTGGAGGCAAGAACTGATGTAGAGGTATGGAGGTTTGCTACTTACCAACTTTTTACTAATAGCTTGTTTAGCCTTCTTTTTTTACAGAACCCAGGACCACCAATTGAGGGATAACAACACCCTTAATGAGCTAGGTCCTTTCCTCATCAATCACAGATTAAGAAACTGCCCTACAAGTCTGGCTATATACCTGTCTTATGGAAGTATTTTTGCAATTGAGGATCCCTCCTCTCAGATGATTCTAGCCTATGTCAAATTGACATAAAACTAGCCAGCACACACACTAAGAAAAATTTATATTTTTCTTGACTTTATTTCATTAAAATATTTTAAAATAAAATATAATTGTATCATTTTCTTCCCTTTATTCCCTCACCTGGTGCCTCCTTCCAATTTATCCCTTCACTCATTTTCAGATTGATGACATCTTTTTCATCAGAGTCAGGAGATGCCATGCAGTTGCCAAAGGAGAAAGACTCAGTCTATGGACCTTACTAGTAGGTCACAGCCTTATGGCAATGCACAGATGAACAGAAGTTGGTTAATTTAAGATGTAAGAGTTAGTTAATAAGAAGCCTGAGCTAATAGGCCAAACAGTGTTGAAATTAATATAGTTTCTGTGTAACTATTTGGGCTGAGCAGCCAGGAAATAAATGAGTGGTCTATAACTACAAAATGATGCCCAAACGTTCAGCAATGTACATCCACATAAAACTTTAAAAAGTTTAAAAAGAGGGCTTCTAGACCCAAAGAAACAGGAGTCAAGTGAAGCTTCTTGGTAGCTGTATTTTTTTCAGATAGGCTCTGTTTGCTGTTGGCAAGCAGAAGTATGGCTGCTTAAGAGGCTTCCTAACTCAGCATTAGCAGCAAAAACTGTGAGCTCCTTTAAGAGATAACTTCCTGGCATGCTGGCAGCATGAACTCTGGCTCTTTCAGGCAGTCCTGCACTTAAATGGGTTCTATGAGCAGCTTGTTATAAATTACTTAGTGATGTGGGAGGTCCTCCTCTCTATGTGTTGCTTTTATTGGTTAATGAATAAAGAAACTGCCTTGGCCTGTTAATATGGCAGAACTTAGATAGGTAGGGAAAACTGAAATGAATGCTGGGAAAAGGAGGCAGAGTAAGGGAGACACTATGGATCTGCTGCTGAAGATAGATGTGCTGGAACTGTGCTGGTAGGCCATGACCTCATGGTGATATACAGATTACTTGAAATGGGTTAAATTAAGATGTAAGAGTTAGCCAATAAAAAGTTAGAACTAATGGGCCAAGAAGTGGTTTAATTGATATGATTTCTGTGTGGTTATTTTGGTTCTGGGCAGTTGGGACAAACAAGCCTCTCCTCCTACAACTTAATGGCAATACAGACCAGCTATGTTCCTGGAGCTGGGGCAGTATCATGGCTCACAGAGTTAGCAGTGAACATACCTCTGTCATGTTGTACTGGGCAGAGCAAAACAGCAAAGCAGCCTTAGTGCTAGCCACACAGCTTAGCATTTTAAGAAGCACTTTTGGTCAGAAAATGATTACAGTTATGCAATAAAGACAGATTCAGATAAAAAGACCTCTGAATGGGTCCCAGTGTTGGATTAAATGTACATAGGCTTGGGAGAGAGAGGAAAAAGAGTTTAGACAGTTGTAAGAAGAAATAGGTTTAAAAAGTAAAACAAAGTCTTTAAAGAGACAAAGTAAAAGAGCACAGACAGTCACAGATTAAAGAAGTAAAGAAAATAAGCCACATAAAGATGGAAAATACACAGAGTCTGGATTATGCATATTATTGTGTTTTCTTTGAATTTTTTGACTGAAGAGAGACATTTGATTCTGGGGACTGCTAAGCTAAACCAACATATACATTTTAAAGGTATCTTGACTTCAAAATTTGAGTCTAAGCATATGTTGCTTTGGAAAAGAGGTCCAGATTTTGTTTCCGCAGAAGATGAGAACCTGTAGATCCCTTCCAGGCTAATGTGGTTTGATGGAACAAGACCCCCCTAAAGTTCTCCAGGAACCCTAAACATACATTTCTCAAGGAACATCAGAAAACAGTTTGGAGAACACTTTGCCCAAAGTCCCAAAATGATAGTTTAAAAATGTTTGTTTTCATTTAAAGGGGGTTGATTATAAGTGATTAATGGTCACAGT
>LOJH01064732.1:0-10560 GCA_001685095.1 Ellobius talpinus
AGAGAGAGAAAGGGAGAGAGGGGAGAGAGAGAGAGAGAGGAGAGAGGGAGAGTTTGTTGTTGTCTTGTAATATGCTTTGTCTGTTTTCTGCCATATAGGAAAATATTTGAGACTAGTTAATTTAGGAAGAATAGATTCCAGGAGTTCATGGTCCTAGAGGTTGGGAAGGCCAAGTATCAAGGTGGTAGCGCCTAGTGAGGGACTCCATTCTAATGTGGCAGAAGGCATTATGTATGGAGTCAGAGAGAGCATTCTCTTATAACAGAACCACTCCTGTCAGAGCCTATTCTTCACCAGGTGTAGTGCTGCATGCCTGAAATCCCAGCACTCATGAGGCACAGGTAGAGGATCAGGAGTTTAAGGCTAGCCTGGGCTACATAGTGAGCCCCTGTCTATAAACAGATAGACAGACAAACAGACAGACTGACTGACAGACAGATAGAAAGAAAGAACCATGGATTTGGAGATGGCTCGGTTAGTAAAATGCTTGCCAACAAGAATGACTTTGGATCCCCAGGACTCATAGAAAACTGACCACAGTAACATGCGCCTATAATCCCCATGCTCTTCCTTCAAGACTGGAGGCAGAGACAAGAATCTCGGGAGGCCCACAGGCCAGCTAGCAGCAATGACAGACTCAGTCTCAAACAAGGAGGAGAAGTGGCCAACACCCAAGGTTGTCCCTGATCTCCACACGCGTGCGCTATAACATGCGTGTAACCACACTCACACACAGTCACATTCTCCTCCTTAAGAGAGAGACTGGCGTGTCTGATCGTGTTCATGGGAGCAGTGCAGGGAAGTGGAGGAATTGCCCCTGCGTGTTCTGCTTTTCTGTCTTTGTTTAGCTGCGCTGGGCACGGGACTCAGGACCTTGTGCACAATTGTCACGCATCTCTCCCTCTTCTCGGGCTCCTGCCTGGGAAACCACAGGCAGCAGATGGAGGTGTGCCCTGCCTATGTAAGGAAGGGCAAGGGGGGCTAAGGATGAAAACAACCCCATGCTTGGGTGCTGCCCACCCAACCGTTGGCTTGAGGGTAGCTGGGCACAAGTGACTGGGGTCTGAAGCGCAATCCAAAGTGGACAGTGCAGACCTAGAATGTACCCCGAGAAAAGGAAAGAGAGGCCCGAGGGGCAGTGCAGAACGAGGTGGAGGACAGGAGCAGGCCTTGTATGTCATCTCCCCCTGCTGTTTTTTAAGATAGGGTTTCTCTGTGTAGCCCTAGCTGTCCTGGAACTCACTCTTGTAGACCAGGCTGGCCTCAAACTCACAGAGATCCGCCTGCCTCTGCCCCCCAAGTGCTGGGATTAAAGGCGTGTGCCACAGCCGCCCAGCGCCTTGTATCTCCTTATGGAGAGCCGGCAGGGGGTCAGGTCCAGGGTGGCTTGGGTTGGGAGGAAGGTAGGAAGGACTAGGAGCTGTTCCTAACGAAGACCTGAGTGGTTCTGGGGTGGTGGAAACACCGTGAGGCCTAGACGCCCTCTGACCTGTGTGGAGGTTTCCCTCTGAGACTGCCGTTCTGAGAAGAAGCCATCAGGCCCCACTCAGGCCCCTCAGGGTGAGGCTGGCTACGCCCTGCCACTGGCAGGCCTGCCTATCAAACTGAGCAGGGCCATGGTGTCTGGACTCAGGGGAGGATGAAGCAGAGGCCCCAGAGCATGCGACATCGCCTTCCAGGGACTATGGCTTTACTCTCTGGCTGTTCCAACTCACCGCTGAGAGCCACTTGATCTCCTTATCTCCCTCTCCCTCTTTCGGGTTCCCACTCTGAAACGAGGGGATAACAGGTCCTATGTCCCACCCTCACAGGACACCCTGCCTGATCTGGCTAGACTGAGCACCTTCCTGGCAGAGGGCCGCCTTGGCCAGGTGGCCTAGGCCCCACCCTTCACATTCCTCCTCCCAGGTGAAATGGCCTTAGGCCAGTGTCATCACCAGGACAGCCTTTAGGCCGAGGTTGTTCCCAAGCTCTCTAGGTCAGGCAGCCGCCAGAGGCCCTCCATGGCTCACGGAGAGAGGGGGAGATTCATGTTTTTCCAACAGAGGTCTCAGACCAGTCCCCCAGAGTTTTGGGTGCCTTTGTTCAGAGAGAAGAGGCGGGGGGGCATCTTTAGACCCTGGGTACATGACAGCACCCAGAACACCTATCTGGATCCCTGGAGAAGTACACTATGGGCCCGTTTCCCCACTCCACCCTGGAGAACACAGAGCCCCCCCATTCCACACTAGAAGTAGAATGCAGACGCAGGGAGAGAGGCACCTCCAAGAGCCTATGATCAGATTTGTCTTTAAGTCCCCCCCCCAAAAAAACCCAGGGCATCCCCAACGCCCAGGACAACTCCAGCTCATGTCTAGAAGAGGCTGCCTGCCTCACACCCCACAAAACCACTCGTTCTGTTTGTGTTTTGTTTTTGCAGATTGGGTCTCAAACTCTCCATCTCCCCACCTGGGATGCAGTGTTAGACTCCAGCAAGGGCAGTCCTAAAGCCAACACAGCCCCGCTTTCTCTGCATTAGAAACATTTGTTAGAAGTAAACACCTCCATTTCTGCATTTCTGCACCCAAGTTTAACCTTTCTTTAAGCCAAAGAGAAGGCCACGTGGCTCCCAGCCCCATGGTGCCCATCATACTGCCTCGGAGGCCCAATCGGGCCACCTGCGCTTTTCCCATGCTCCTGGTAGGTTGGGCCCTGAGCCCAGGGCCTGCCGAGCACTCACTGTGAGACCTCCACGATGGCTCTGGCAGGGCCGTTCCACTATGTTCCACTACGCTGTGAGAAAAGTCCAAGCCCATCAGATAAGGCTGGGGCAGCCCCCGCAGCCACCTGGGCCGCCTTATGGCCTCCTTGGCCCTCCCAGCCTTGGCCCGGAGCAGGTGTGCTGCACGGAATGAATCTCGCTACCAGATCATTCAGGTTTCACTATGAGTTTCCCGCCCCAGGCCAGCACCCACGGCCCCTCTCAGGGGGCCTCCTCTACACCTTCCAGGCCAGGAGGCAAACCCCACTGGGACTGCAGCATGAAGGTGCCTCGGAGACTGCCACCTGGCCTTCACGACCTCTGAGTGTCTTGAAAGAAGCTAGGGCACCGTGCCTGCTCTCCTGAACCCTCTACCGCATCCAGCATCCTTAACCAAGCAGAAGCTGGAGGTCCAGCTGAGACTTTCAGGTGGTGAAGTCTGAGAGACACACTGCCCTCTAGTGACTATATTTGGGACGGACCATGCCTTTGAATGAAAGACAGCATAAAGGTCCATGGAGTAGGGGTTCTCTACCCCATCCCCACTCCCAGTCCAGGAAACTGGTCTGGCTCAGTTCAAGTTGGGACCTCTTGAGAAGGAAAAGAGTTCCAGATTCCAGATCAGAAACCCCAAACACACCTTGTCGGTGTTCCTTACGGATCCGTGTAACTCACAATGACCCGTGGTGGCCTGCACAGGGTGGAAGGCAGGAGGCCTAGAAAGCCCTGCGCCTCCAGAGCCTAGAGGCCAGGAAGGAGTCCACAGAATTTGCCACCTGAAATGCTCAGAGAGACCACGTGCTCTGTCACACAGAACAGGGATGCCAGAGATTAAGGATTCATCCAGCTGCAAGACGAGGCAGAGCTAGGGTGAAGACTGTAGCTCAAATTCTAATTGGTCTTAATAAATAAAACCCGAAGTCAGATATTAGGGGGTGAAAGCGGAGAGATTAGAGAGGTAGTGTGATCAGCCACTAGAACCTTCTACCTCTACCAATGCTCAGACCAAAGAGGTGATCCTGTCCTCAGACCGTATCCTCAGGCTGCGTCTGTCTCCACCAAACCTCAGACTGCACTGAACTCCTGCCTCCTTCCGCCTTATCTTCCTCTCCGTCCAGCCATGACACTCCCGTCTCCACCTCCCTAGTGCTGGGATTAAAGGTGTGGGATCCCAACTGTGGGGATCACCTTTGTGTGAGCTCTGTTTCTCTTCAGCCTTGTGTAGCACAGGGTGACCTTGAACTAACAGAGATCCCTCTGCCTCCTTCTCCAGAGTCCTGGGATTAAATGTGTGTGCCACCACTCCCTGGCCTCTAGTGGCTTAGCTCTGCACTCTGATCTTCCAGCAAGCTTTATTTAAAACACAAACGAAATATCACTTCAGAAGATGATTCCTGGGTCAAATGCTTCTTTGGAGACCTGTTCAAGACCACCCCTTGAACAGCAAAGTGGGCACCCACCATTCACTCTGGGGACTGGGAAGGCTTCCTGGAGAGGACAAAACCCTGATTCTCATGTGCAGAGCAGAGGATGCCAGCTTTGAAAGAGAGTGACCAAGCCTGGGTGTGGTCTTTAATCCCAGCACTTGGGTGGTAGAGGCAGGCAGATCTCTAAGAGTTTGCTGTCAGCCTGGTCTATATAGAGAGTCTCAGGCAAGTCAGGAATGCAAAGTGTGACCCTGTACCATTAAATTAAACAAATAAATAAATAAATAATATCAGTGATCACATGCCCAGCTTGTGTCAATACCTTGCCTCATACCCGTGCCCTAGATTAATTTTTAATAGTGACTTTTTTAATTTTAAAAATCATTTCCACTGGAGACATGAATAGCCTGGTTGCCAAAACCTCATCGTGGAGTGGGGGGATTCTTGTCACCTATGGCAGCACCGGGCAAGATGGCTTGGGATGGGGGAGGGGACTAAATGTGCCCTCTGAAGCAGCAGGAAGAAAGCCACTGTACACTTCAAGAAAAGGGTGTGGGGTGTATGGGAGGAAAGGGGTGGCAGTTAGCGCTCTGGGCAAGCGCATTAGGCTCTGGGCACCGACCACAGGAGGAAGCTGGTGCTTTGTTGCATCTGACCACTCCAGAAACCTGGGAGTGATGTCCTCGGGTCATTCTAAAAGCACTGACAGACGTGGTGCTTGGGCGAGATGACTGACCCTGTGGTTGCCACGACTACCGCCACGACGGGGAGGAGGGGCGTCACCTGCATTACACGTCATGACGTTTCTCAATCTTAGCGTCCGAAGGTGTCTAAGTTTGACAGCTAGTGGGGCAGCGGGGAGAGGTGGGGGAGGTGTGAGCAATGAGCCCCTCATATGAAGAGAAGGCTGGGAAACCCGTGGCGCGCGTGTCCGCACTTGTGACAGTGACTGCGTATTTGAGTTTGTGTGAGAATGTGTGTCTGTGTGCAAGGTGTGGATATGACTGAGTCTGGGTGGGTGTACCGGAATTCAAGCGTGTGGTGCCTCAGCGTGGCTGTCTGTTTGGGTGTACCCGAATTCGAGCTTGTGTGGGTTACCTGAATTCCAGTGTGTGGCGCGTCAGAATGGCTAGGTCAGTGTCCCAATGTTTTCTCTGTCGCTATGGTAAGACACCAAAATCGATTTGGGGGAGTAGGGTTGAATTCTGGCTTCCAGTTTTAGGGTACAGCCCTTTAGGGAAGAGAAGCAGAAACAGCAGGAGGGGGAGGCAGCTGGCCACCTGGCATCCCCAGCTGGGAAGCAGGGAAAGGTTAATGCTGCCGCTCTTTTCTCCAGCCATGGGATGGTGCCAGCCTCACACACTTGGGGTGAGCCTTCCTACCTCAGTTAGCCCCATCTAGAGGCTCCCTCAGATACATGCCTGGAGGTTGTTGATAATATTAACCACCAATGGGTTGTAACGAGGAACGTAAGAAGCACCCCTTCACCCCTTTACCTCTTCTGTCTTGGTTGGGCCACCTGGTAAGATGGCTCTGCCTTGCTGGTCATGTGACTTCCCTCGGAAGCTTTGAGGACATTGGCTCTACCCTTTGTAGGAAGTGGCTAGAGTCTCACATGTACTTGTCCCTGGCCTTTTAAACCAATAGGACAGGATACTTAGCTGAACTTTAAGTTTCTTAGCGGTGTCCTGTCATCTCTTGATTCCCTAGGGCCTGGCTCATCTGAGGCAGGGGACACAATATCAGCTGTCCTTTTGGCCACCCTGTCTTCCCTGACTTCACTCTTATTGACTCCTGTGGTTATTGAATACACAGAAGGTTGGTCATGGCAGTTCTGAGGAACAAATAGCACCTTAATATGGAGCTGCTGTGCAATCTTTAGATAAAGCTGACCAAAACAGGGTTTTCAATTTTCATTTTATGTGTATGGATGTTTTGCTTGATGTGTGTGTGTGTGTGTATGTCTATGTGCTACATGCATGCAGTGCCTGTGGTGGCCAGAAGAGGGCATCAGATTCCCTGGAACTGGAGCTATCAATGTTTGCGAGACACCATGTAGTGCTGGGAATACAACCTGGGTCCTCTGCAAGAACAGCCAGGGCTCTTAACTGCTGAGTTGTCTCTCTGCACCCCTCAAAAACAATTTAAAAAAACATTTTATTTCTTTTCTTTCCTCTCTTTTTACCTTCCTCCTTGTTACTTTGTGGTAAGCAGCTTGGCTTCACCCTGTGGTGCTGCCTGAGTATAGGCCCAAAGGCCATGGGGATAATCCATTATGGACAGAACCTCCAAAGATAGCTGCTAAAATATATCCTTTTTTTAGACAAAGTTCAACGTCTCATGACAAAAGCCCTGAAGAAAGCAGCAACACAAGGGGTATGCCTCAGCATACCAGAGACCGAATACAATAACCTATAGATAGATGACTTTATGCTAAATTGGGGACGACTGAAAGTTTTTCCTCTAAAATCACGAACAAGATAAGCATGGAACTTTAAGTCTCAGCCAGAGCAATATGCCAAGGAAGAGATGAGGGGTCTGAGAATGGGAATGGGCAGAAGGGAGACTATCCTGTGCAGGCTGTATGATGCTACACTTCAAAGACCCAGAAACTCCACCAGAAAACTCTGGGACCTAGGAACACTTTCAGCAAAGTAGCAGAAAGCAAAATTAATGTATAAAAGTTAGTAGCTCTCCTAAATGTCTCAAACAGACTTCTGATACCTACTTACATACACCTGGCTTCTTGATCAATGGTGCTGTGTGAGGAGGGGTAGGTGGTATAGCCTTGCTGTGGCAAGTGCAGCACTGGGGTGGTGTCTCGGTTAGGGTTTCTATTGCTGTGAAGAGACACCATGACCACGGCAACTCTTCTAAAGGAAACAATTAATTGAAGGGGCTCACTTACAGTTTCAGAGGCTCAGTTCTTTATCATCATGGTGAGGAGCATGGCGGCCTGCAGGCAGATGTGGTGCTGGAGCTGAGAGTCCTGCGGTTTGACTCGGAAGCAACAGGAAGTCGACTGACTGTCACACTGAGGGACACTTGAGAAAAAAAAACTCAAAGCCCGCCCCCACAGTGACACATTTCCTCCCACAAGGCCACACCTCCAAATAGTGCCACTCCCTTGAGGGGGTCATTTTCTTTCAAAGCACCACAGGTGGACTCTGAGATTAAAAGCCTCAAATTACTTTCAGTTTGCTCTCTGCTTTGTCCTTGTGGTTGAGATGTGAGCTCAGCTTCCTTTGCCGACCTGCTGCTTGCTGCCAGGCTCCCCTGCCATGGAAGGACTCTGCTCTCTCTGAAATGTAAGTCACACTAATTTCTTTCCTCCTTAAGCTGCTTTTGGTGGAGATGTTTTGAATATAGCAACAGAAAGCAAAGAACACACCCTGTATAGAAGAATGAAACCATGCAAATCAATGCAAAACAGATTAAAGACTTGCAACTCTGGAGCAGCTAGGGGAAAAGGCATTTCAAGGTGCCGTCATAACGAGGACTTCTAACAGGACCCCAGTAGCCCAGAAAGCAACCCCAAAGACTGGCAAATGGGATCGCATGTACATCTTAAAAAAAAATCTGCACAGCAAAGGAAGAACTAGAGTGAAAAGTCAGCCTACCAAATGGGAGAGAAAAAAGATCGTCACTAGCTAGACATGAAACAGGAGGGCTAATATCTAGATTCTACTAAGTGCTTGACAAACACAAAAATCCCAGACTGTCTCATCCATAGACGAGCAAATGAGTTGAACAAATAGTTCTCAGGAGATTAAAGACAAATGGCCATAAATATTTGAAAGCAAAAGAAGTTAAACATCCTTAGCCACCTGGGAAATGCAAATCACGCTGCTTTGAGATTTCCTCTCACCTGGTCGGCATGGCCATCATCAAGGACGGGATGCAGGGTAAGGGACACTGCGTGGTGTTGATGGGACTGCAAACTGATGCAGCCACTATGGAAATCACTATGGAGTCTAAAAGCAGAACTGCCATAGGATTCAGCTACCTCAGTTCTGCTGGAGGATTCTGTCAACACTCCACAGAAATGCTGGTACACTCGTGTTCATGGCTGTGCCACTCACAATAACCAAGCAGCCTAAAAGGCCATCAACAATGAATGGATAAAGGACACAATGGAATTTGATTCAGCTGTAAAGAAAATTTAAATTCTGTCATTTGTAAGACAATGGAAGCCGTGTGGTTGTGGCGCACACCTTTAATCTCAGGAGGCCGAGGCAGGCAGATCTCTGTGAGTTCAAGGTCAGCTTGGTCTACAAGAGCTAGGCTCCAAAGCTACAGAGAATTTCTGTCTCGTAAAGAAAAGAAAAGAAAGGAAATGAAGGAGCCAGAGAGAGAATCATGTTAAGGGAAATAAGTCAGACTCAGAGACTAAAGACCACATCTTTTCTCTGGTGTCTAGAACTATATCCAGCTATGTCTGTATTTATCTGTGTTGTTATGAATTATGGGAGGCCTAGAAGACATAAAATGAAGAGAACAGTAATCCAGACACAGAAAGGCAATTATCACATGTACTCACTCATAGGTGGTTTTNAGAGGCAGAGAGGGGAGCAGAAAAAAATGTAGAGCTCAATAAATATCAATAAAAGTTTTTTAAAAAGAGTTAAAAAAAGAAGAGAACAGGAAAGGGTGATAGGGAAGTAAGACAAAATAGCACCTATTTTCTCACATATGTGGAATCTGATCAAGTACATACATACATGCACGCATACATACATACCTATGTATATACATACCTATGTACATAGGTATGCATGTATTTCTGACATAAAATAGAAAGAAGTCCCTTTGAGGAGAGGAAGGGGACCAGTGAGAGGTGCATGGGAGGGGTGAGGAGGGGTGGTGAGGCGCAAAAATCAGCAAGGCACAGTAATAGATGCATATAAAGGCTTTACCGTGGGATCTACTAATCAAAACGTTTGTAAAATAAATAAGGACTTTCTAAGCTCATTCTCAGGCATTACAGCTTGAGAAGCTAATGGAGCATGAGCTTGCCTTTGCCTCAATACCATGTGTCTTCCACACTAGGGTGTACATCTTCCAATGATAGTTGACTTTACATATATTTCAATATCAGCTTGCCATCTTCTACCCCGCCCCCCACAAGTGGGGGATCAAATAAACACAAAGATATTGAGATGTGTCAACTATCAATCTATTCTAACGTTAATTTGTCAAAGCCTTTTGTTGGGGAATAATCCTTCTTTACACTGTGAATATGTATTACTCTCGCTGGTTAATAAAAAGCTGACAGACCAGGAGCCAGACAGGAAGTACAGGTGGGGCAGCCAGACACAGAGGACTCTGGGAGGAGGAAAGGTGGAGTCAAGAGAGATGCCAGCCAGTCATCGAGTGAGCAGGATGTGTAGAGAATGAGGCAGCAAGCCATGAGCCATGTAGCAAAGTGTAACTAGAAATATGGGTTAATTTAAACGGAAGAGCTGGTAGCAAGCCTGGGCTATCAGCTGAGCATTTATAACTAGTATAAGCCTTGGTGTGTTTGTTTGAGAGTGGCTATGGGGCAGGAAAACTTCTGTCTACAATCTTTTGTTTTGTTTTGTTTTTTTGGATGAATTCTTGCTATGTAATTCCAGGTTTAGAATTCTCATTACATAGATCAGGCCGACCTCAAACTCTCAGAGATTTGCCTGCCTCTGTCTCCTGAATGCTGTGATTAAAGGCATGCAATATCACTCTCAGTGGGGAAAAAGCGATTTTAAATTCCAACAACCAAACATAGTGTATTCTTGAGTGTTTTCTAAAGATTTTCTTATGGAGTAGTTGGTGCACACGCCTTTGATCCTAGCACCCACAAGGCAGAGACAGGCAGAACTCTGTGAGTTTGAGGCCAGTCTGGTATATGGAGCTAGCTACAGGACAGCCAAGGCTACATAAAGAAACTCTGTCTTTTTAAAAAAAAGATTTTTCTTAATATTTAAGTGTGTTTATGTACATTATGTGCAATTCCAGTAGTGGCCAGAAGAGGGTGCTAGATTCTAAGGTACTGGAGATACAGAGGGTTGTGGGCCTTTCTGTGTGGGCTGGGAACCGAACTAGGGTCCTCTGCAAGAGTGGCAAGTGCTCTTAACCCATGAGTCATCTCTATAGCCAGAGTATTTGTTTTTATGCAATTATAAACTTTTTAAAATTGTTGCTGTATACAGAGATATAATTTATTTCTGTATATTGAGCTTGTAGCCAGTTACTGGACCAAAAAAATTTATTGACTTGCAATTTACCATTCTATTTTAGTTTCTATGCACCCAGTCATCATATCCCATGTGAATGACAGCTTTTGCCTTTTCCCCTGTCTTCAAACTGATTTTCTTCTTCTTCTTCTTCTTCTTCTTCTTCTTCTTCTTCTTCTTCTTC
>LOJH01064736.1:0-10559 GCA_001685095.1 Ellobius talpinus
TGCTCACCTTCCTAGACCTGGATGGAGGGGGGAGGACCTTGGACTTCCCACATGACAGGGCAACATGACTGCTCTTTGGAATGGAGGGGGAGGGAGGGGAAAAGGGAGTGAAATTGGAGGAGGGGTGGCGGTGGAAATGTTTAATAAAAAAATAAAAAATACTAAAAAAATAAATAATAGAAGGTTTATGTCAAAATCGCTCATTTACCATATTTTCTTACTCTCCTTTTTACTATCAGTTCTGAAGTTTTAAACTTTTCCAAATTCCTTCTAGAAACCAAAATAAAAGATTGAAGTTAGTTTTATCACAACAACTGTTTCATTTATTTGGTATCAATTTTCTGTTTTGTGACCTTTGTATCTTTGTAACAGAGTAAATAAACTAATGGGGCATTAAAGCTGATTTTTGACTCATGGCTCTGGAGAGATTTCAATCAAAGAAAATGAGGCAAAGTAGCTTTGTATATGGCAGAAATAAGAAACATAGTATAGCTGCTTCCTTGTAAGGTGGAAGCAGAAGTGGAAAAATTCAAGGTCACAGTTGCTTAAATAGCAAGGTTGCATATCTAACCTGTAAAGGGTACGTGAGACTTCTTTTAGACAAAAGAGAAACAAAGAAATAAATGCCTTTTTTCAATACTGCACAATTTATTATACTGTGGTACAATAATTATCCCAATAACATTTTAGGCTATAAAACTTTAAAGTATACTTATTTATTAGGAAAATTATATTACTTATTTTAAATATATAACTAACTTAAAATAAGTATTAAATTATGTTTTGTATCTTATAGTTTGCCTATTATATACAAAAATACAGAAATAAAATGTTTAGTTTACAAAGCTTCATATATGAATAGGCTATTTTTTAAGGAAAAATACATTAGGAATTAGGTTTAAAAATTTATACTTAACCCTAATCTATGTTTCTAAATCAGTACTCAAAATAAAAGTTGATGATATTATTTATTATGGTTCCTTATGGTTTTAGCAATAGGAAATCTGGATTTAATAGCAGGTGCAAATTAGGTAAAATTACTAGAAGTTAAAATGAAAATACATTATATAGATATAGATGGGAGTTTTGGAATAGGAAGTAAAAGGGAAAAGGGAGAGGGGAAAGGAGGGAATATTTGAAGCAAAAGCTAAAATTAAAGGATATTTGAGTAGATAGTTTGGAAACATAGTACAGTAGAAGCTTCCTAAAATATATACAGATGTGAAAGTGATTAAAATGATATTACAAAATAATATATAGTAATTAGAGACCCTAATGGCCATCTTTTGTTACCAAATGGAACTTCCTGTACCCAGATTGGGTTAAATCTAGTAGAATTGTTAGCCAAAAAGATCCCATGAAAAACCCTGAACAAATGAGGCTGTTTTCTGGACTCTAGTTGTTCCTCTTTCATATACTAATGGTAAGCTCCCATAGCTGAAGACAACACCTACAAATTTCAGTGAACATGGCAAAGTTTAGCTGATGCCTACATAGAAACTTTAACCCAAATTGATATAGCAAAATAATCTGCAAGCTAGTAAAAAAGAAATGTAAGTGCAACCTTAGATCTAGAATTGTGTCTTGGTTGCAAGATATACTGGTGCAATAGTGATGCAATAACCAACAGATATCTGATTTCACTTAATGCCCACTTAACAAAATGGTACCCATACTCTACACTGCTTGGGTGACCAAGAACCTAAGACTAGGTAACACAGGGACCTAGGTAGCACAGGGACCTAGGTGAAAACCTAATACTACTAATTTTTCATTGCTCAACCATCATCAGAGATGCTTCCTCTTGTAGTAGATGGGAAGATTTATATATATATATATACCCTATGCAGAGAGCTAGGGAGTTAGGAACAATAAAGCACTAAAGCCCAAAATGAAATGTCTCAGTATACCTTTTTCCTCCAGGTACAGATAACTAACAGGAGCCTTTGAGAACCAGCCTCAATGCCCCTCAGGGTTCAGAGGATGCTACAGTAAATGAGGGAATTTAGGGAAATCTGAGCACAAATGAGAAAGCTCTCTCACATGTGTTTTTCCAAGCAACTCTCTTTATTCTTTTCCTTCCATTCTAATTCCCCTGTTCTCCTCTAGCTTCTTCTTCTAGGTTCTTCTTCTTCTATTCTCAAACCTCTTCTCATTCAGGAGCCTTGAAGTTATTGAAAAATAATACAAGAATTATCTTCTCACTGGTCTAAAGCACATTCTTGTGGTAAGTGATTAGGGAGCCGAAGTGTTGCCAGGGCAATCCAAGGGTCCCTGTTTACCTGGACTTAGACTGTGACCAGAGGGTAGAGGTATACTGTCCAATGAGATAATCTTTGAGATATAAAATTTTTGTTAATAGACTGGCAATCAAGGAATTGGCATGCTTTCCTTAGGATGTTCTGTATAGTAATTTTGGTTAGACATCTGCCAGTCTGACCTTGAGCTTGGTTGAAAGTTATCTATTTTCTTTCTTTTTTTTGAGACAGGGTTTCTCTGTAGCTTTGTAGCCTGTCTTGTCCTTGTAAACCACGCTGGCCTCGAACTCAGAGATTTGCCTGCCTCTCCCACCCAAATATTGTACCACCACCACTTGTCTGCAAAGTTTTAAACTATTTATGAAAAGCCTTTTTTCTAATTTGAACTAAGGTGAAAGTGAGCTAATTGTATGCAGTTAGTCTGGACAAAAGAACAAAGCAGGCTTTTAAGTGTCCACAGTCCAGTATTGGTACAAAAAATTCCAGTAGTGAAACAAGTCCCAGTATATTTTCTATATTTCAAAATTATATAACTAAATGAAAATTCTTCTTCCTGACCATTCCAAGATATTAGTGCACAGTAGATGGAATATTTTCATGAGATAAGCACACACATAGGTGGAAAACACACAAAGCTATTCTTAGGGAAGAAATGATGTTCTTAGAGAAGAATGAAGTGACTAATAAGACAAATTACCGACACGACAAACTGGTTTCCAGAGCCAGTAACCCCATGACCTCTCTAATTGTGACTCCCTATTAGGTAATCACTCATCTGGTAAGTCGTCCTCTTGAGCACTAGTTTTCACCCGCTTTATCTCCCATGGATACTGACAGATAAACCTCTGGAAGGTATAGCAGGAAGTACACATGTGCCAGAGGGCATGAAAGACACCAAGAAAACAAAGCCTTCTAATTCAATTTCCATGAACACATGGACTGACAGAGATTGAGTCAGCATTCCCATTCTCATCAGATGGTGTCTATCTTGGTTAGAGTTTCTATTATGAAAAGACACCATGACCACACAACTATTATAAAGAAATACATTTAATTTGGGGTCTCACTTACAGTTTTAGAGATTTAGTCCATTATCTTCATCGTGGGCATGGCGGTGTCCTCGTAGACCTGGTGCTAGAGAAGGAAATGAGTGTTCTATATCTTTATCCACAGGCAACAGAAGAAGTCTGTGTCCACACTGGGTATAGCTTGAGCAAAGGAGACCTCCAAGCCCTCCCTGACAGTGACACACTTTCTTCAACACAGTCACACCTCCTCGAAATAGGCCACATCTCCTAATAGGACCACTGCCCATTAGCTTATGGGAACCAATGACATCCAAACAACCTCAGGGTTGTAGAGTTGAAAGGAGAAATTGACACATGCCATCCATTCTTAAAGCACAAGCAATCATAATTGATAACTACTTGCAAATGACTATGTAATAGTCTCCAAGGAAATCTCATTGGGAAAACAAATTATTCTTAATGATGGACTGCAAGCCCAGTGGTAGATGGTCTACAAATAACAAATTTGGTAGCATGATTGCAACATTGGAAGTTCCTTGTCCCATAATGTCAAACCAGAAATTTAAAAATATACATACATACATACATACATATACATATATACCATGTGTAAATATATACACAAATAAAATACATAATAAATTTATAATATCATATATCATATATAATGTAACATGATATATATAAGTATTATACATACTTATACACACCCATATATATGTATGTACATATATAATTTTCTCTTTTACCCTACTGTTCTTTTAACTCTACATTATATGTTACAGCTTAGTGTACCTATAGGATTCCTGGATTTGTGAAATTAGCTCCTTCTCTTTTGTGTCTTCCTTTGGGATCTTTACTTTCTCATTTGTTGTCTTATTCCAACATGTTAGTTTATGTTTTATCTTATTATGTTTTATTTTATTGTTATCCCTTAGAAACCTGTTTTCTAATGAGAGAAATAAAGGGGGTATATTTTGGCAAGAGTGAAGGTGGGGTGGAATATGTCAAGAGGAGAAAGCGAGGAAGCCATAATCAGCATATTTTATGAGAAAGAACTATATCTAATAAAAAGAAAAATGCATCTTATTAACAAGCAATGATTTAAAGCCTTGTCACTAACCTTCATGAAAAAAGATGCTTTATGATATTAATGTATTAAATTATCAAAACAAGTAATTTACATTAACACAGCACTTTTTCTTCTGGAATGGCATTTGATACTGTGATGGCATAGTGTACCTTCTCTTTCAAGTAGCAGACTTTCCATGTCACCCTCATTCAAGGCTGAGAGAGCCCTTGGCCTTTGCAACTAGGAATCACTCTCTGTCACTTAGTTCCTAGTTTGAGTGTTGTTTTTATTTTTCATTATGTTTGGCATCTTTGAAACAGAACTTTATTAAAAAGTAGTACCCTGTGGCAGAGTATCTAGGAAATAAAAGTCCAGTAAGATGGAAACAACAAAGAGGGCCCCTACCAAGATCAATCATGCTGTTCTTTCAGACAAAGGGAAAAAGAAGCTTAACTGGCAAGCTGATGCTGAACTTGATGCTTGCCATGATAATTTGAAGGAAAATAACCCAGCTTGCTATGTTTTCCTTTTGCAAGGAAAGCTGCTGGTTTATTTTTATCCCATAGATTGTGGAGCTAAAATGAGGTTTAAGAAGAAACTCGTATGCATAATAAATTAATTGTATCCAGAATATAGAACTAACATTACTGTAGACGAGTTACTGGGTGGAATATTAAAAAACGGTAATAGCATGCCTAAATTGTTGCATAATTGCATCATACATAACTAAATTTTCAGGTAATATGAACTTGAATAGAAATAGACCTTGAGCGGATAGAGGAAATAGAGGAAGAAAATAAAGAAGAAAGGGGAACATAAAAGAAAACAAAAGAAAAGAGAATATATGGTAGTTATTTTTGATGTTGTATAGATTGAGCTCTTTGTTGTTTACATGAGTGTAAAAATGTATCTTTGTACCTATGTGCAGACTGAAAGTTGTAAATGCATCCTCCATTCTGTTTATAAAAAAGATTATTCTGGAAAAGCAAACTCATACTTACTGATTCATGGGTTTTTATGTATATTGCCTCACTTATAAAAATCAGTTTTTTATTTATTTTATTATTTGGCTCTTTCTGAGAAAATATTTGCAACATAGGTATTGTATTTTAAATTGATATTGAGCATCGCACTCCATTCTTTCAGTGTCAGAATGATTTTATTGGATTAGAGCTAAGGGTCAAAATTTTAAGAAGATTATAATGGTAACAGAATATAAAATTTTGTTTGGCATTATTCATCTTCTCCAAATATGCTTATAGTCCTCACTGTGTTCTGCTATTATAAAAGAGCTATCCAAAAATAAATGACAGAAAATATATAGTCAAGTTAATATGCTATATTACTATTATAGAAAATGAAAAAAAACCACAAATATAACAAAATCAACGTTTAATTAAATGTGTACTTATTAGTAAGTAACCAAGAGTGTATACCAACCTTTCATGATGTTTATCTGAAATGCCTTTAAACATCTCTCCCAAAGAAATATGTAAACATAAGGCTTTCAGAAAAGCAGTGGAATAACCAAGTTTGCTTGGTTTTCATAACAAATATTTTCTTACTATTGCTTATAAATATATACTTCATGACAATATCACAATAAATGTGATGCTTGATAGTACAACTTTCTTTATTATATAATATTATTTTCATTTGTAAGTGGTGTGGGAGGTCCTTCTGTCTATGTGTTTCTTTTATTGGTTAAGGGCAGAACTTAGGTAAGCTAGGAAAACTAGACTGAATGCTGGGAGAAGGAAGGTTAAGACAACTTATGCTGGAGAGGATGTGGGGTAATGGGAACACCCCTCCATTGCTGGTGGAAGTGCAAACTGGTACAGCCCCTTTGGATATCAGTAAGGCAATTTCTCAGAAATTTAGGAAGCAATCTACCTCAAGACTCAGCAGTACCTCTTTTGGGTATATAACCAAAGGATTTTTAATTGTACCACAAGGACATGTGCATTGTTTGTCATGGCTAGAACATGAAAACAACCTAAATTCCCCTCTACTGAAGAATGGATAAGGAAAATGTGGCACATTTACACAATGGAGTACTACACAGCAGAAAAAATGATGACATCTTGAAATTCGCAGGAAATGGATTCAGATCCCTTGGTTTCTTGACAGTAGCTTTTAACTTTGATTTTGTCTGATTATATCTTGCTGATATATTTTTTATAAAAATAGAAAATAGTTATTTTATTCTTGATTTTTTCATTTGAACATTGATGAACTTTCATATAAAAACAAAGTGGCAGGTAAAATTTACTTTAAAAAATAAAGATCCTTAAACTATAATTTTTTAAATGAGAGCCTTATCATCATATTTTTACAGTACCAACAAGATTGTTAAAATGTGTAAATAATAAACAACACGGTTTTACTCCTGGAGATTGTGATGTCCAGTATTAAGTTTCAGGTGTTCCTTCTGGCTAATAGTATTGTCACATGTTTGATATGATAGAAAAAGTAGAAGGGTACTACTTCTGTCTTCTATAGTCATCTATTTTTCAGCTGAGTCTTGGAATAGCACACATTTGTGACATAATCACTTCCCCAAAGGCTCATTCTCTAGACTTTCACTCTGAGTGATATGTAGGTAATTATTAGAGAAAGCACATATACATTAAATAGATACCAGACAAGAACTTTTAAAGATGATAGTACATATTTCCATCAAAATTAATCAAATGTGAATCAAAAATGCAGATGTTCTAAAAGAGAAGATATAGAAGTGACCATTACATAAGTGGGAAGTCTCATATTAGATTTATGATAATGTGGGAGATGCCGATAATTGGTATTATCAAAATACTTTAAAGAACGTTATAAATGAGACGAATGAGTGCCCAGTGGTTAGGAGAATTTGCTGCTTCTGTTTAGGACCCAAGTTTGGTCCTCAGGACACACATGATGGTGTACAACTGTCTACTACTCCAGTTCCAGGAATCTGATACACTCTTCCAAACTCTGCAGGCACTAGGCATTCAGGTGCTGCAATACATACATACAGCAAATTAGTCATACATAAAATAAATAAATCAGAAAGCATATTTGAGAGAAAACCATAAAGATGATTGCTTGGTGGAAAAGAAAAGGATAAATATATTGGTACCTGATAAACATTTTTATAATATATTGTAAACTTTAAAAACAAAGAATTGAATTTGTAAGACTATAAGGATTTGAAATTAAAAGTTTTGAAATGTATTGTACATTTTAAAATTTTGGCAATTCTATACTAAAGAATAATTTTCAAATGAGAATATTTTTATAATCACAGGTACTTTGTAGTTGTTTTTATTCCCTTGATAGCTTACATTTTCTGTATCATTAATCTTAACCTATAAAAATATTTACATTAATCTGAAATAAAATACATCATAACCTAATAATAATAAAAATAAATTATTGTGAAGTGAGCTGCCTCAGTGTAACTAGTAAATGGGTTCTAGGATATAGAACATAAGGTAATGTGCAATGTGCGTAGACCTGTATGAACTGCTCTGGTTTCAGGTCAGTTCTCTCAGACATATCAGTTTGGACTTCATTTTCTCTTCAAATACGGCAAAATTTTCTAATATTCGCTTTAATGTTCAGATGTGAAAGCTCATTCTACTTATATGAAACTAAAAAACTTCAAAATAAAAGAACTCTAATTGTATTAAATGTTTTTTCTAATAGGTACAGCTACTATAGAACATAGGTGTAAACACAAATGAGTCAAGCCAGGAAATAGAGAAAATTACTCTGCATGGAGACTATCATGTTTCAATTATTTTAAAGTTGGCCAATTAGGAAAGGCCAGCTGCTGGTACAATCAGATAATTGCTTGACATTTTCTGTACAACATATTGCAAAGGAAAGTTTTTAAATATTGAAACCTAGAATTTATCAATAAAATGGTTATGAGTACTAATTATAATCTAATTTTCTGAAACTTCCAAAATAGATACTCAATATGGCCTTAAACTCTATTTGATAAGCTTGAACTCATGATTCTCCTGCCTCCCTGTCCCAATAGCAGAGATTGAAGGAGTGTGTCAGCACACATTGTTCATTATCACATTTAAAATCTTCTAAAAGCTAAAGCCCTGAATTGTATTTCAATTAAAATATGAAGATGGTCTCAAATAATCTCCCCAATCCATAAAACACAATAAATAAAGATAAATTTGATATGTGAAAATTCAAACACCAAGCAATTAAAATTTATCTATGTATTAAAAACAAATACAGGGTGCTATAATTACCAAGAAAGTGTTATATAAATTTGTGGTATCTTGTAAAGAGTACAATGCAATAATGAAGAAATACAATGAAGGTGAAAAGGTCATTCAATTCTAGAGAATTGTTCTATTTTTAGGAAGTCAAATCATAAAAATAGAAGTAGAAATTTGAGAAATTTTCAGGCTAATATAAATTAAAGAAATATATAGGCATGCGATGTTATATCCTAGATTAAAATGAGGAAGAAAACAAATGTGTGCTGTTTGCCATATGATTTATAATGAGTATTTGTGAAGTAATTTTCACAGTTGTAATAAAGAAGACAGTTTTTATTTCATTTATTTCATAATTATACTGTGGCTAAATAGAATGAAAGAATATTTTTAGATCACACTCACTGAAGTGTTTAATAATAACAAGCATCACATCAGTAAATAGTACTTCAATGTTGCAAATTTGATGTTCATAAGTGAAAATGAGGGTGTATGGAATCTTGTATTGTCCCTCAGAAATATTTTATAGGGTCTAGGGATATGGTTCAATTCTACACAAACATGGAGAAATAAACTCACATTATCTGCTCCTATGCAATAAGCTGAGTGACCTGGAGCCTAATATTTCATAACTGAAAGACAGAGAGAGAAAAAACCCTGGAGAACTGACCATGTAGCTTGTCAAGCACAACTTGGGTGCTTCAAAGAGAATGAGAGACCATAGTTCAAGAAAATATCACTGCACCCCATAGAGTTAGACACCTAACAATGATCTCTGGTTTCCACTAGTGAATTTATGTGTTTCTGTACCTTTAAACCATACAAAGAAACAAAGATATACTCTTTAGAAATATTTTGAAACAAAAACTAAAATGTATTGCTTATTCCTGCTGTATGTTTTATAAATGTGTAATAAATACAATGAATCTGTATTTTATATTAAATAGCATTTTATTGGCTTTGCATACTAGCTCATAGGGAAAATAGTGAAATTAAAAAAAACTGACAAATGTAATTTAAACATATTATGCAAACCTGAAATAATTCCAACTACAAAATAAGAGGATCCACAAATTGTAGTACACTAACTTAGAGGTTTAAAAGATCTCACATGTATCATTAGGCCTATTTACTGGGTAGTTAAAAGTCCAGATAAAGGTGTCAAGTTTTCTCATGTCTATGAAGTCTTATTATTTTTATATTAACACAATGTTTGCTATCAAAAGTGATATAACTTTAGGGATATTTTTAGTATATTTGTATTGGAAAAGAAAATCCTACAAAATTTAATACATGAATCCTTGCAAGAAATTAAGTTTTGACTGAAAACAGAGCAGGCAGTGTAGGTCTCCATCTATTGGATACCCGTGTTCCCTAATAATTGATTTTATCATTTTCCCATCTTTTCTATATATAAAGGAAAAAGTGCATTTATATTAAGACAAATAAAAGACAAAGAAAGAAAAAGCACACTTTTATTGGGTTGAATTCTCAAATGTGAGTTCTTTCAATAAAGCTTAGGGCTCAAAGCAATGTGAAATCTGACCAAGAAATATTAATGATTTCCTTGCAAAATGTATATGAAAACATTCTTCATTTGGATGAGGTTGTAAGTTCATACATTTGAGTTACTTTTCTGCTTTAAATAAATGGATAATAACAGCACAGAAATAAACAAAATTAGCTCTTTTGGAAACTGAGACATGGCTCAGCATGTAAGAGTACATCCTGCTCTGTCAAGGTTTCAAAAGTTTATCAACAAGATAAACAAGAAGAACATAGACCCAGGATAGTAAAAAATGGTAAGACTGATGCATTCTGGAAAAAATTGAACAAGAAAACAGTTGTCTATTTTCTTCAAACTATTGATATAAAGGAAAAGATTTCCCAAAGTTCATAAAAGAAAAAATATTTCTTAAAAATAGGCTGGAATGAAGGAAGCAAAAATAGAAAACATATAACAAATCTTTTTTTT
>LOJH01064739.1:724-10945 GCA_001685095.1 Ellobius talpinus
ATCCACCTGCCAGGAGGAGTTGGTGCAAGCGTCAGAGCAGACAGACATGGTGGAAGCGGCCATGGTGGGGTTGGCTGGGAGCTGGGAGTGTATGAGTGTGTTGAGTGAGTGTGTGTGAGTGGTGAGTGTGTGTGAGGTGCTCTGGGCTCTGGGCTTTTATCCCCCAGGTGTGTTTTGCTGCAGGAGGCTCTGCACCCTTCCCCTTCCTTGTTGTTCAGTCTGGAGGGTGTTCTGTAGAGCACAGTCATAAACTGCTGTGCTGGTCACTCTGCTTGGGCCTGTGCCTGGGGGACACCTGGAACATGGTCTCCCTGGGCTGTCTGCATTCTCTACCTGGTGGCCACCTGTCAGCATTTTGGAGAAGACTCTTGGCTCTGAGGATACATTCTGTTTCCCTAGCCTCTGACCTCAGTGGGGTGACCTGGGTGGCCTGTGACTGGAAAAAAGGAGGCAGACGTCCTGCTTTGGAGCAGGCAGTGAGGACATCCAATGATGTTTCCATGGTCCAGGGATGGATCAGATGTAGGCAGTCAGCCAAGGGCCTCTTGGAGATGAAGATGGTCACTGAAGCCCAGCCTGGGCTCCTAGGCATTTGGAGACCACACTGAGTCTGACCTAGCTGGAAGTCAATGTCCTCCTGGAGTCCAGGGTCACTTGTTCTGGGTGAGCATACAGGCTGCAGGAAGCAGGCATAGACTAAAGTAACATGGAGTTCATGGTACGGGGGATGACCCGTACCAGGGAGGTGAGCTGGGGAGAGCTGGCCCTGATTCCCAGATGCCCATCTCAGGCATACCTCTCCTGCATCCCAGTGTCCCCTTGCCCTCTCTTGTCGGGTGCAGAGTAGCGCTGTGGGCAGAGAGACAGTGTTCAGACCTCACACAGTTGAGTCTCTCACAGGAATGGAGGCCTCCTTAGAGTCCTCAGCTGGCATGAGGAAGAGGTGAGCAGGGCCACTATCACCAGAACTTCCCGTGCTGTTCTTGGGTCCAGTAAAGTGACAAACCAAGAATGATAACGAGCATGTTTAGTGTCTGTGGGTGAGAGCCCTCCACTAGCAACTGAGTTGCCTGTCTGCAGAACTGTTCTGCCCTTGTTCACAGGGGGCCAGGTGAAGAGAGATTCTGAGCACCCAGTAGTCCCCCTCACACTCCCTCACCGAGGCAACTGTTGGAACATGATGAGGACAGAGGGAAGCTGAAGCCACCAGCGTAAAACACCCATGAGACTCTGAGACAGTGCCAAAGGTGTACACAGAGCTCTAAACCAGAGCACATGCTTGCTCCCTGAGCAAACTCAGGACATGATGCCCCCTGGGGTGTAGGGCTTCCATAGCTTTTATTTGGCTTAGGTCATTTGGGTTTTGACTGAAGTTCCACCCAAACCCAAGTGGTTTTTCTATACATTCATCGCATTCCGTGCTCCATAACTGTCAGTCATAGCGCTCTGTGGTCACCCACAGGGGACACCACAGACTCAGCTCACTGAGAGACACCTAGCAGAGCCCAAGGAGTGTGAGCAAGGGGACAGCAGCCACAGGGAGCCAGCAGCAGCATTTGTGGAAGCTTGGTGCCATGACCCAAGGGTAGGAAATCACAGTGCATAGACGTGAATGGCATATTCAGAGCTCAGAAAACGGTCCCTACTATGGTGACTACAGGGACAGGGATGGTCTGTGGGATGCCCTGAGAACCTGTGGTGTGCTTGGCAGTGTTCTCAGCGCTTCCTGTCTGAGTAGTTTGAGTGTGAAATGTCTCCATGACTGTGGCATGTCTCCATGAGTGTGACATGTCTCCATGAGTGTGAAATGTCTCCATGAGTGTGACATGTTTCCATGAGTGTAAAATGTCTCCATGACTGTGACATGTCCCCATGAGTGTGACATGTCTCCATGAGTGTGACATGTCTCCATGAGTGTGACAAGTCTCCATGAGTGTAAAATGTCTCCATGAGTGTGACATGCCTCCATGAGTGTGATATGTCTCCATGAGTGTGACATGCCTCCATGAGTGTGATATGTCTCCATGATTGTGACATGTCTCCATGAGTGTGAGTGTCCATGAGTGTGACAAGTCTCTATGAGTGTAAAATGTCTCCATGAGTGTGACATGTCTCCATGAGTGTAAAATGTCTCCATGAGGCTCACTATATGTTTTAAACAGGGCCTATATGGTGGTGGAGAATCATGGTGGGGGCAGGAGAGTGACTTGGGGGACACAGAATGACTCTCTTGAATTGAGTTTCTGCCTCTTGATCCCTAAGATGTGAAATGCCCAGTCATATACTCCTCCTGCCACACCTTCCCACCAGGACTTAGTGTATCTCTCGAGCCGTGAGCCCAGATAGATCCATCCTCCTTAAACTGGGTATTCCCTCACAATGGCGAGGAAAGAATCCTACAGAAAACCAGACGGGTGGCACGGTTGTTGTGGTGCATCTGTGTGCTCAGGCCTTTGGACTGGTTCATGGGAGGAATGTGGAGGAGTCTGGGGCTGGAAAAATCCTGGACTCTTGTGAACTGAGCTTGATGGGCAATTCTGAGGGTGATTCACATGACCAGAAGCCAGTGCAGACAGTAAAGACCTGACTCTTGAGATTTCAAAGAATAGGACTCTCCTGGGACCTGGGCTCGAGGTCGTTCAGGTTACTGCCTGCCAAGGAAGCTGGCTACGTTCTGCCCATGTCTCAGAATATTGAATGGGACTAAGTTAAAAAACTAATGAACTGATTTGTTTGGTGGAGAGGATTTTAAAGATAGCCTAGCATCAGTCCTGTGGCATGGTTGATGTTTGCCGCCTTTCTCCAGGTGAGAGTTCTGAACAGAAGGAAGAGCAGGGAGATGTGGAGAATATGCAGTTTAGTGGGAAAAAGTGTAGGAGAGAATTTGAAGTCTCCAACAAAGCAGCTGCCCATGTAGTGGATGCAAACAGAAGCAAGTGGCAACTGCTGAAGAAATCAGTGCAAGGAAGAAAAAGCTCCACAAGGCGAACTGGGGCAATAGAAGTGAGAGTGAGAATGTGTCCACTCTGGGCTAACCTGCTCCAACAAGACCGTCTAGATTCCCCTGACACAGGTGAGAATGTGTCCACTCTGGGGTAACCCGCTCCAGCAAGACCGTCTAGAGTCCCCTGACACAGGTGAGAGTGTGTCCACTCTGGGGTTACCTGCTCCAACAAGACTGTCTAGATTCCCCTAACACAGGTGAGAATGTGTCCACTCTAGGGCAGCCCACTCCAACAAGACCGTCTAGAGTCCCCTGACACAGGTGAGAATGTGTCCACTCTGGGGTAACCCGCTCCAACAAGACCATCTAGATTCCCCTGACACAGGTGAGAATGTGTCCACTCTGGGGTAACCTGCTCTAACAAGACCGTCTAGATTCCCCTGACACAGGTGAGAATGTGCCCACTCTGGGGTAACCCGCTCCAACAAGACCGTCTAGATTCCCCTGACACAGGTGAGAATGTGTCCACTCTAGGGCAGCCCGCTCCAACAAGACCATCTAGATTCCCCTGACACAGGCACAAGGGCTGCTTTGGCTTTGGGGCAAGAGGGACAGGCTGGCTCTTAAGCTGAGAACACCACCTGCTGTCACCATACATGTAGCGCTGTTATTTTAGGCATGCAGAGTATAAACGTCACAATGTCATGGAGCATGTGCCAGGGTTCCAGTCAGTCACTGAAGCCAGGCACTGTGTGAAAGGCCAGAGTCCCTCCGTGAGTTTGTGTGGACCATGCAGGAAGCTGCAAAGGTGAAGCCAACGTAGCAGTGGGGACCTAGAGAAGTCCTTAAACGCTGTAATGGGGACCCCAGCATGATGGAGATGCCAGGTAGCCAAAAATCTGTTGAGGAGAAGTGCGGGCATGAGGGGGGCTTTTCAAAGAAAGAGATGTGTGCTACAGGCAGTGGGCTGTGGGCAAGGCTACTCAGGGGGCCCCCAACAAGGACGCCATGAACCTGAGATCCTGGACTCGGGGCTGAAGGAGTGAGCCCTGCTGGGTTCTGCTTTGCTTTGGTATGGTCTTTGTCACCAATCCTCCTGTTTGGATTGGGAATATTTCCATGTTGGCGTATGTGAGCAGGGTTTGATTTTTACAGGGGCACATAGTCTTGCATTTCAAAAGGGATTTTGGACTTTTAAGTGTTGAGACTGTTGAAGGATCACAGAGAGTTTAGAATTTGTACTCAGTGTGTTTTGCTCTGAGGGATGACCGTGAGCCAACAGCGACCAGAGGTGGAATGTCACTGACTGGAATGTCCTTCTTAGGCTCCCATGTTTGGACATTTGATACCCAGCTGGTGGCAGTGCCATTTGGGGAGGTGGTAGAACTGGATACAGGTTTTAGCCAGCAGGTGTAGGGTGGCAGGCATGAAGCTTGAGGGTTCTGGACGGACTCTGCTTTGGTCCTGAGCTCTGTACACCTTGGTGAGGAGGCCTGAGGAGCCTGTGCCACATGACCACACTGCTGTGAGCTCCACCCATGCCTTATCCACCGTGATGGACTGAAGCGCTCGCTCTTCAATGAGAAGCCAGCATAAATCCTTAAGTTGTTACCACTAGGAAAAAAGTAACTCATTCAATATCTAACAACTGTCACCTTACCTTATATCTAGACAGATAAGGAGAACCTTGTACAAAGCCACTTTTCCTTGGCTGCCCGGTAAGATAAACCATGATCCCCCTGCGTTCCACAACAGGAGACAGGAAGTATGCAAGGAAATGCAACCCCAAGCGGCTGGGTTTAAAGTTCCCCTTGGAGGCAGGGAAGAACAAATTAGCACCATAGAGCTTCCACACAATGATGTTAGGGACAAACAGAGCCAGTTCCTCCAGAGGCAGAAGGAAAAAGAAAATAAACAGAGAGGAAGCCTCACTGAGACCAAGCATGCCAATTCAGTCACAAGAGAGAGAGAAAGAAAGCACAGCCATCTGGGGGTCAAGTACTCAAACATGAGTCTATGGCTGCTGTTCTCATTCTAGATTGTTCTCTGTAGCCTAGGTGTCCATCAACAGACCCGGAGAGTGAGAGGGTGTGAGTGTGCACAGCTGAACTTTATCTAGACACAAGGAACAAAGTCACGTGGCTTTTAGGGAAACGGGCTGTCACTGGGAACAATCACATTAAGTGAACCCAGTTGATGCTCAGAAAGACAAATACTGTAGATTTTATCCCATTTCAGTTCCTAGATTTTACATGGTTAAATAAAATCACGAACGTGTGGATTAAATGCAAAGAGAAATCAAATGGTCTATGGTAGTGGTTCTCAACCTGTGGGTCATGATCCCTTAGGAGTTGAACCACCCTTTCACAGGGGTCGCCTAAGACCATCAGGAAACACAGATATTTACATTGCGATTCATAACAGTAGCAAAATTACAGTTATGAAGCAGCAACGAAAATAATTTTATGGTTGGAGTCACCACAACATGAGGAGCTGAATTAAAGGGTCACACACATTAGGAAGGGTGAGAACTACGGGTCTAGGGGGACAAAGGGGATTAATTGGAGGGAGAAGAGGGAGAAAAGAAGGAGGGAGAAGGTAGAAAGGGATACTCAATATACAATATATTCCTATAAGAAAACACAAATGTAAAAGCTAATCTGAGTGTCCACTCTGGACAGGGGCCTGGGAGGTTTTCAAATTAGCAGCCAGAGGAGCCCTGTGCTCAGCAGTCATGAGCTGAGTCCAAGCTGTTGGTGCCCCTTCCCCTAATCCTAGTGTGCGGGTGTGATGGGGTGATCAAGTCAGCAAGGTGGAGACGCGTGATGGGGTCTGTGACTTTGCTCACGTTGCAGCCCCCTTCCATGTCTGTGGCCAGGAGTGAGGTTCAGCCAGAACCCAGAACACACTCAAGTGGCTGACTGCCTCTGGGCTGACTTCTGGCCCCCAGCCCTCCGGCACTGGGAAGAATCTGTGTTTATGACGTAAGGCCCCAGTGGCTGTTGTTTGTCTCATGGCCTGGACTAAAGCGGCAGAGGCAAAGCCAGCACGAGGGCTCAGTAGTCTGCAGATTCCAGTGTGGGGCTAGTGAGGTACAGTGGCACAGAAAATGACCTAAGTCTCAGTTAGCAGTGACACTGGGTGTAAGTGTGACATTCAAATCAATTACATAGTGTGGTGTTAATTGTCCTGGCTACTAGCACTGCCAATGTGACCGTAACTTGCTTCATACAACTATGGAGCATTTGAAACACAGCCGGTTCAGCCCAGTGAAGTGCTGCATCTTAGATATAGTGTGTCAGCATGCTTTCTGTTCCTATCATGAAATACCCAAGGCCAGGTGCTAATGAAGAGATTTATATATGTTCATGGTTCTGGAGACTGGAAGCCCATGGCCCCAGTTCTGTGTCATGGTCCCCCACTAAGTGCGTTATACCACAGTGGATGACGGCCTGGAAGGAGGTCACATGGTGGGAGGGGAACCCTGAGGCAAAAAGGAGTTAGTTCTGATCTTCATCACCCAACTCTTAGTGTCACCCCACCAGGGACCAGGATCCCAAGACAGACTCTGGGGACACCCTTCAGCCACATCTAAACAGCCCTAATGGAAAGCCTAGTTATTAAATCAATTCTGTTATGTTTCTGATTTCAACCTGGCACAGTGGGGGTTGCCTGTGTAAGCTGTACCTGCTGGATAGCACTGTTAAAGCACATTAGGTACCCAGGTGAGCAGGGCAGAGTGTCACAGAAGGCAAGAGAGTCGAGCCAGCCTGTTTCTCTCAAGATCTCTGCAAACTCATCTTCAGTGTTAACAGCTAAAACATAAATATGAACTCATGGCCCAGACAGACAGAGCAGGTGATGGTTTCCAGGATGCTGCAATGAGCACAGGGCCTCTCTAACGAAATCAATAGACTTAGAAAATAGATTCTGTCATAATTTCTACATAGACCTTAACTATGACCAATGACATGAAAAATCATCGTTGTTATTCAACTATAATGACAATCATCTGAAAAAAAACACCATTAATTAAAATCATCAATCACTCACTCTGCTGAACCCATCTAGAAATGAGGGCCCAGTACTCTACACACCACGCCTGTTGGGACTCTAATGACCGAAGGGCCTTCTTGCCTGATTACAGTGCCACATGACGGGGAAACAAGCTTCATTTCCAGAACCCTTCAAGGAGGAAGTGGCCATCTTCCAAGGCCAGGCTGGCCACCATCAGTAGGGGACTTACAGAGAGGTTGAGCCATGGTATCAAGGACAAGAGAACTGCCCTCCTCAGCCCCATGAGGTGAACAAAGGCTTGGATGGAAGCTGAACATTTGGTCAGCTGTTCTCAGGCTAAGAGGTCCACTCATTGGAGCAGACTGGGCACTGGGCAGAGAAAGGACCCAGGTGGCACCTGTTTCCTGCCCCCCTTGCCTACCTGCAAGCCTTGGAATTTGGAAGGAAATGACCAGGCCCATGTTCATTGAAAGGCTGATAGGGGCTGTCCCTTCAGATAAGGACCAGCAAGAGGCACTGTAGTCACCCATGGGAGCAGCAGTTGCCGGAGCACTGAGCGCTAGAAAAGAGCCATCCGCCTGCCAAACCACCAATTCCCATTCTGCTGACAAACCTGTTTTAAAAAAATGATTTCATGCCTCCGACCCTAATTTCTTCATTCTCTGGAAGAAGGGGAGACTCTTTCCATTCGCAGTGCAGCCATGACTCATGGTCCCAAGAAATATCTGAAGCATGTAGCTGCTCCAAAGCATTGGCTAAGTTGGCAGGCATGTTTGCTCATCATCCATACAAGCTTAGCTTGTGGTCCTCACAAGCTAAGAAATGTCTGCCTCTGATCATTTCCCTAGGGATCAGTGTGCCCTGAGTGGAGGTGAAATAAAGATTTGTGTGCAGCTTTTGATTGAGATCGATGGCAAAGTCAGGACCGATAGAACCCACACTGCTGGGTTCATGGACGTCATCATCACAAGACTGGAGAGAACGTCCATCTGATCTACGACACCAAGGGTCGCTTTGCTGTTCATCGTATTACACTTGAGGAGGCCAAGTACAAGTTATGCAAAGTGAGAAAGATCTCTGTGGGCACAAAAGCAGTCCCACGTCTGGTGACAGACCATGTCCATGCTATTTGATACTCTGATCTCCTCATCAAGGAGAATGGCACCATTCAGATTGATTTGGAGACAGGCAAAATAACCGACGACATCAAGTTTGACACCAAGAATTTGTGTATGGTGACTGGAGGGGCTACCTTGGGAAGAATTGGTATGATCGCCAACAGAGAGAGACATCCTGGCTCTTTTGATGTGGTTTATTTGTGTGAAAGATGCCAATGGCAACAGCTTTGCCACTCAATTTTCCGACATTTTTGTTACTGGCAAGGGCAACAAACCATGGATTTCTCTTCCCTGAGCCTGACCATTACTGAAACGAGAGAGACATAAGGATAGCAGCCAAACAGAGCAGTGGATGAAAAGGTCTCTAGGAGACATGCTGGAGAGCTGTTTGTAATCTTGCTACAAGTCTTTCTAGGCAACATGCTAGATTAAACAGAATGATGGAAAAAAATTTGATTTATTTATGTAAGTGTGAGTGTGTGGGGGTGGGGGTGAGCTGTGTGTGTGGCATGTGTGTGAGTGTGTATGTGAATGTATGTGTGTGCATGAGTAAGCATGTGTGAGTGTGTGTGTGCATGCATGTATGTATGTATTGTATAAATGTCTGTGTGTGTATGAGTGTGTGTGTATGTGTGTGCCTGTGTCATGTATGTGTATATTGCATATGTATGTTGTGTGTGTATGTGGGTTGTATGAGTGTATATGAGTGTGTTGTGTTTTGTGAGTATACATGCATGCATGTTTTGTATATGCATGTTATGTGTGGTGTCTCTGTGTGTGGTGTGTGTGTACCTGTGGATGTCAGAAGACAACTTGCTGAAGTCAGTTCTCTCTTGTTACCTTGCCAGATCTAGAAATCAAACTGAAGTTGGCAGGCCTCCCCCTCAGTGCCTCAACCCACTGAAAATCTCTATTCCCGCAAAATTGTGTGTTTTGTGTGGTCAACAAGAACAAGCTCCAAATCTAACATGGCTGATCATGGCCCTTGGTGCTTCCAACACCTTCATCTAAGGCCTCCATCAGTGCTCTGTCAGAGACAAGACCACGTCTCAGCCAAAAGGGATGAGGCACACAAGGAAATATACCACCACAAACTGGAACCAGCAGAAACTTCTGGAAACAGAATTGGATCCCAGAGATGACAGAGGTGGAAATGACCAGTTGGATTAGAAAGTGAATACATGTAGAAGCCTAAAGGACTGGAACACCATACAAGCTCTTCCAGGAATCACAGTTTTATTTTAGTTCACAAAATAGAAGATGGCAGTGGACGGCAGCAAGGAAGGGGAAGGGAGCATGGTGGAGGAGGGAGGTTGCAGATAAAGAAACAACACTTCAGCTCAGCTCCAAGGCATAGGATATTGGAAATGGAGGCAGAGCCTACTGTCTCTACCTAGGACAGGTGTCTAGTAGCCACAAAGGGTCCCTTTGAGCCTGTTGAGTAATGGCTACATCAAAAGAGCCAGACAAACAGAAACACAACAACCACATAGCCGGTGGAAGGCCAACATTGGATGTAGCTCAAGGCCAGGGTCCCAGAAGACCCATCCATTCCACACAAAGCCTGTTCCCGTGGCTGGCCAGATGCTCTGGGGAAAATTTAGAAGGTTTGTAGGACTCACAGGTCATCAGCTGGTCACAGGATGGTAGCCAGCATCTGGGCAGATGAAAAAGAGTAGGGGAAGATCAATATGGAAAACACAAGGAGACGTGGGTGTGAGGCTGAGCCCAGTTGTGGGGAGCAGGAACACTGGGCTCTCAACTCTGAGGGTATCAGACATGCACGTGGGGGACCCTAAAGCATGGGACAAGACAGGTCAGCAGCAGATGGACTTCTGGTCCGAGGAGAGGCCACAGCAGGCCTGGCTGGAGCAGGTAGGGCGGCAGAGCAGGGACATGCTGGAGCAGGGCTTGCAGCAGCTGGGCTGGCAGGAGGAGGCACAGCAGGAGGAGCTGGGCACACAGCAGGCGGGTCTGCACACAGGGCGGCAGAGCAGGGACACGCTGGAGCAGGGCTTGCAGCAGACAGGCTTGCAGCAGACAGGCACACAGCAGGATGGCTGGCAGCAGGAGGGCTGGCAGCTAGACTGTTGGCAGCATGAGGAGGATCCAGAGCAGATGGGTGTGCAGCAGACAGGCTTG
>LOJH01064742.1:0-10559 GCA_001685095.1 Ellobius talpinus
GTGTGTGTGTGGGTTGGATTTGAATCTAGGCATAAAATTGTTTGATTATAATATAGCTTTAAGAAAATATGACCAGTTTTCCAAAGTAGTTTTTATATATAATATTCCCATCATTCCTCAATGACTTAGTAGTTTAGACATTTCACATTCACTTCAAACTTGTATTTTGAGATGTTTACATTTCAGCCATTCTGGTGAGGAGGCCATGGCAGCTTAGTTTGGTATTAGTATTAACTTGATTTTCTATGATCATGAATGAATTTGAGCATTGGCCAATTACATATTCTCTTCTGTGAATGTTTCATTCAAGTTCACATTCCACATTGCAGATCATCTTCCTTTTAACATCAATTTTGTTAACTTCTTCACCCAGGTTAAAATCCTTCCTTGTCAGATGTAAATATCTTCTTCCTTCCTAGGAACTTTGTGGTAATTTCTGTTTTCCTTTTTTCCTTTTTAAATTCTCTGCCCAGCACACCATTTCAAGGGAAGGCTCCCTTTGTTATGTGAGTGCAAATTTGTGTCCTGCATTTAATTGACAGTGTAGAGTATTGGATTTGTGCTACTAATCCTTTGATAGATTAGCATGGGGTAATGAGGGTACCATATAACAATGTTAAAAAGTATGTCATAAAAAATCTGTGAAATTTATAAACAATTTGTATAATTTATTTAAAAAATACTATTTCTTTATGGACCTATCATTAGAATATTTAGAATTCATGTGTAATAGAAAATCTTGGTCTATGCTGTTCATCTGTTTATGCAGCAAATATACAGTGCAAGCTGATTTTGGGGGGCACAACTGAAGAAGTCCCGGGATGGATAGATATGTCAACAGAAGACAGGAAACTGGTACTCTGAATGAATAATTAGTCCCTAGATCACAACTGGAAGGGTTTTCACTCAAGTTTCGGAAAGGACTGACCTACAGTGTCCTTCAGAGCTCAGCATCCTTAGATGATTAGGAAGACAGGAAAAACAGAGAATCCAGTTGGACAGCACCTAGGAAATGGAAAACTCTACAGAAGCATGGAGCAAGTCATGGAGCTCAAAGGAAAAGAAGAGAGCAGGGACTGGAATGTTGCTTCTCTCCAGAATGTCTTCTGAGCCCATAAACAGACGTTTTTGGATGCAAGCTTTGTGTGAGGACATTGCTATGATTTGACTCTGTCAAGAGTCACTGATTGGAATCATGCTAATCTAACCAGGAGCCAAAGGACCTCATAATATAAGGCTGGGGGTGGAGGGTCACAGACATTGAGTGAGGAACAATGAGAATGGCCTAAGGGAAAACCACTCCAATAGGACTAACTAACTTCCTTTCTTAGGCTAATTTCTCCATCTTCTTAACACAATGAATTCTTTCTTTTGTCTGTTTCCTGAGTTAGGTCATTGCTTACCCTGAGTTCTGCAAACACTGCATCTCTCTGTGTGATGATGATCAAGCTTCATAGTCAGTTTGCCTGATTTTGAATCATCTAGGAGACACACTTCGGGGCGTACCAATGAGGTTGTTTCCAGAGAGCTGTAATTTTGAATGAAAGATCTACTCTGAATGTGGGTGACATTGTCCCTTGCGATGGAGTCTTAACCTGATTAAAAGGAAAGATGCAAACAGAAAGCAAGCAGGGCACCATCATTTTTGTGTCTATTTCCTGACTGTGGATGCTCCTGCATCCTGTCTTAAATCCCAAGCCAGAATAAACCCTTATTCCCCTAGGTTGCACCTGCCAAACACTTTCTCACAGTGATGAGACATAAAACTGACACTCCCTGCCTCCACTTCTGCTTTAACACTAGACTACCTGTCTCATTGTTAAAAACGTTTGTAACGGTGTCTCGTGAGTAAAGATGCAGAAGTTGCAGTCCTGAAGAAATCAGTCTCTCTGTGTATAATAGAACACCATGTATTCTCAGAGTATGGAAAACCCATATGGACACCTGATATTCTGTTATCTGAAGAGTCCAAGAATAAGAATATGGAAATGTAGGTTGAAGAAATAAGAACGTAGAAATAAAAAATATAACGTTGTAAGCCTAGGAGAATGAGAGCAGACTGTCAGCAGCTTTCTCAGCAGCTTAAGGATTAACTATTAATAGTTTGCTTTACAACCCATAGCTGTCTGCAAGGCTGAAGCGGGGGTCCTCTGCAAAGTGAGAGTCAGTTTTTAGATAATCCCTGGCCACTCATGACCAGCAATCGTTGTGAGCTGAGTTAACTTTTACATGATGGGATGAACCTGACTTTTGGGTTGTACATTTTTTCATACTCTTCCCGCTACACAAAACTGGCAGTATCAGGGGAGTGCAGAGCTTCAGTAAACACCATCAGAAAGTGCCAGAAGAAGACAATGACCTAAAATACAAATACTAGTTTAACTTAACTTAAAAAAAACCTCTGTTAATGAAAATTGCAAAGGGCAATTTGTATCTGAATTATACCTCAATATTGTAAAAATGGGGAGTTCAGAACCGCCCTTTGCCACAGCCTTACAAGTCCATCCTTACAAGTGGTCTCAGCTAGCTGATAAGCTTTTTGTGCCCCCATGGAAATTTATTTTTTAATTTTTTTCCCAGAATAAAGTTCGCATCTGGTTTATTAGACTTTGGTGTTCTGTCCCCACCTTTGCACAACCCCTGTGGACCCAAGAAATCAAGTTTTAAAATAATACAATTTTTCAAATCTTAGTGTTAACTATTCCTCTCTTAGCCCGCTCCTCTGCCCTGCCTTTTATCTTTTTTACCACTGAAGTGCCCCTCCCCATTATTCCTATTTTCCCCATCATACGACCCTTGTTCTGATATCCCCTTCCTTAAATTCTGTTCCTACTACTGACTCTGCCAGATGTTAATGGATAATTACAAATCAAAGGTCACAAGAATGACCCTGGTTAAACTAAATGGGTCATAAAGCAAAACTGAAAGTCATGAATCAGGAAAGGGATGGGCAGGTGGGAGGTGGGGGTGAGAGGGTATTGATAAGGACTGGAGGCAGGTAAGAGAGAGGGGAAGACAGAGTAATCAGAATGGGTTACATAACGTGTGTCCAAGAACAAACTTCATCAAAAAAAATCTTTAATTTTTAGAACATTTTCTTTAGGTGAATACTTTTAGACTTCCCTTTTACTTTCCTTCTTCCCATTCCTACCTTTCTTCTCTACAGAACACACCTTTCTCTATCTGTTTCTCCTGTTTTAAAATCAGAAATATTTTCCCCAAAGGATATAGGTGTTTTAATTAGTGATGATAAATAAAAAGTGTTACAAATATAGCACTGTGCTGTGGGAAAGTAATTATGTTTAGAATTGTGGTCTTTGAGAATGAAGTACAAGTTATTTTCTTTAAAAAAGAGGAGAGTACTTGGGGCCTTTTAAGACTGCTTCAAAAATTTAAATTTTGTGAGTCAGTTTCTACAGTCCATCAGACACTGGGGTTTTGTCTGATTATGTGTAACTCTGGCAAACCTACCCAAAGAACCAACCAAATCTGTCAAAAATTACAAAATCATTCTGACAAGAATGAGCTCTGAAGTCACAGATTTACTATGATATAATTTATGCTTAGCATATCTGAGACATTGTCATTGAGATTTCTATTATTCAGACCATTTTATTCCAATTCTTTCTAGTTGTTTTGCATTATGATAAACAATGACCTAATAAGTTTTTAAATTAAAGTGAATGTTTCTACATACAATTAGCATTTAAAATGACATTTTGCCAAAAAAAAGTGATTGTTTAGAATAAGATGATTATTAAATGTACTGAAAGTAAATACCACCAAGTTTATCCATTATGAACAGTTCAGTCTTTGAATGGCTGAATCAAGTTTGATTTTGCCTAGTTGCCCTGAGAGGTGAATGTGTCTTTATTTTCTAATTTTTAAGGACCATATCTTTTCCCTTAGAGATATTACAGGATTTTATTATTTCAGAATTCTGAATTATAGTAGCTTTTAGAGTCTTATTTTTGATAGTTAAATAAATTGAATTTGCTGTTAAAATACTTCCATAGTACTATATTTACTTATGCAATATTACTTTGCAGGAGTAATATTCAGCCTTTAGTAGAACTGTCTTCATAAAGAATATTTATCAAATGACATATATACTTTTTATGGCTTATGATATAAGTCACAAGGTAACAATGGACTGCCATAAACTCAGTCCAAAGAAAAAGGATCAGCCAATTATACAGAGTCATTTCTTTTAGGAAGCTGAAATTAAATAACTAGGAAGTTAAAATTTTTCTATGCATAATTACTGGATTTCATGGCTTATTTTAGAAGTTTAAGACTAGAAAACTTTTACTTATATTCCACAGTTGTTTAATTCTTTCAAATATTCACAGACTGGACTATCTTTGTATAATCTCATCTCTGGGCTTAGATAAAAAAAGCCTTGAGCACAAACCAGTTAACCATCTTAAAGCCATTTGATACTTACCTTGAAAATTGCCATAATTATATAATTATATATATGTAAATATATATATATCATAGCCTTTATAAATAATAAATGCATTACCTCCCTTTCAGCAATGAGGAAAATGATCTGAAGAAAGGCTTAATAAGTTATTGTCCACAGTAAGATATCTTTTGTTTTGTTTTTTTTTTTGGAACAGGATTTCTCTGTAGCTTTGGAGTTTTGTCCTGGAACTTGTTCTGTAGACTAGGCTGGCCTCGAACTCACAGAGGTCTGTCTGTCTCTGACTCCTGAGTGCTGGGATTAAAGGCATGTGCCACCACCACCCGGCCCATAGTAAGATCTTAATTTCTTAAAGTTATACTTCTTAGCAAGATTTACTCTGAGTGGTTTAAGCTAGAATCTTGGTGTGATATTAGGAGCCTGAATGACTGGATTATATTGTTCTCTTTGGGTCAGAGCCACTTGTGCATAATGAGGCCTTGTCTGTCATTTTAGATTTTGTTCTCCTTGTGTTGTAAAAATGCACTGTTCTAAAATTCTATTATCCCTTTCTTCCAAACCTGTATGCCTTGGGAAAGTAGAAAATCAGACTATGTACACTTGCCCACTGCCCAAGGCACAAGATCATCATTGCTATAAAAATGTGAAGTCAGGCAGGTGTTGAGTTTCCATTAAGAACTCCATCACCTAGGAGGTCATCATCCTTCTTTAAGTATCTGGAAGATAAAATACTACATGAAGTATAAGCAAGCAATGCTATTTTATATAGTCCATGAAACAGATCTGGTTAAACAGAGAATGTGAACCATTCAGACTGCTACTAATAGAGAAAGCAGATCTTACACATAAATTGTTCAAAAAAATGCTGCCACATGTGACATTATATACATCATTGCATCTTATCTGAATCAGTTCATTCTAAAAGTCCTCAGGACTGTAGGATTCAAGACAGTTTACTATGTCACCATTAGCAGGAAAAGATGGTAAGGGTCCACTAGCAAGGCACAGTCTCATCTTAATGTAAGAACCCAGAGCAATGTTACCTTTGCCATTTGGTTAGAAGAAAGACATAGGTTCTACCTACAATCAAGAGGATACAGTTTTAGAAAAGTATAAATGCAAAGGGGTAAGATTCAAAGTCCACCATTTCTAAGAAAAGTTAAATACTCTTAAAATTTTCAGAGGGGAAATTTAATTCTAAGAAGTAACTATTTGATGGAAATTAAATTTCATAGTGCTATTAGAGTCTAGAAATCAAGGGAACAATGTATTCAATATATTGGAAAACTGTCCTTTCCTACTAAAATAAATTTGACTTTGTCAATATAGAAACTGAGAGCACAAGTCTGCCAATTGCTAAGCACTTGAATCCTAAAAGAATTCACTGAGGGATTAAGACCATAAAAACAACTGCAGAGTAATTACTCCGATCCATTATGGTAATGATGATATGGACTTGGCCCAGGATTCTGCTAATCATGTTGGCTACATTTTCTTCAGTGTTAATTAAGAAATGTAACCATGCTTCTGGTCCCACCCCCAGAACAGTGTCTACATAACACAGTGCATGAAGTCCAGACATACTCTTTCCCTAGAAGAAATTTGCTCTTTGGCTACAAGTCTCTCTTTGAAAAGGAATTGCACAATGTTTTTCACACATCCTTTTAGTGGTGAAAAATAATTCCTCTAGGAGACCTGGTATTCAATTCATGAACTTTGCTTCTGAGAACTGGCTCATAACTCTATTTGGAAGTTCAGTAATAATTTGCATGGGAAGAGATCACTATGGCCTTTTGCCCAACTGAAATGGATTTTTCTTGATTGCAGGAGACAAGCAAAAAACCTTTACTGCCTTTCCATCTAACTTGTGCCTAAGAACTCCACGTTCAGTTAGCCATTGATACATAAACATGTATGAATTGCATTGCTGTTGTTGCTCCTTACTAGTTGATTTCATTACCTTTATTCTAATCTCTGATAGCTAAAAAACAACATTTGACTTTCTTCTTTGTGTGTATGAGTATATCTTAAAGGTAAGTTGGCCAGAATGGCTTATCGAGCAGAGCAAATTCATACAGGCTAGGTGGGGATAGCTAAAGTACTCCAGCCAGAACTGTCTATGGATTTTTTTTGAATTCGGTCTTGCTATAGAGAACTGGCAGGACACAAAAACTGTGGGACCATTGACTCTGGAATCTGTTACTCCTGTCTATAATAATTTCACATGTGCAAAAGCAGTTTTGGTGTCTCCCCAATACCTACACTGGAGTGTGCAACTTCATATGCGATGTATATGCAATATCTTGATTGCACCTAATATTATGGGCATATCCCTGTGGATGGTCAGGAAAATTACTTCTCATTAATCTATATAATTCTGATATATAGAAAATATCTTAAGATATGCTTCATAACTAGATCTATTGTTCCATGAGGACTGTAAGATACCTAAAAGCCTTCTTTATTCCTTTTACTCAAACTACACACAATTAGCTCATTTTCACCTCAGAGCAAGTTCAAACTAGACTGAATGTTTCTGTAAATGAATCATAAGTTAAAAACTTTACAGATGTGCACAAGGTCAGAGTTGCAGATGTCTATCAAGGTTATTAACACAAAGTAACCTAAAAAAATCAGGCCAATTCTTTACTTGCCAGACTTGGCTGATAAGACCTGACTCTCTCTCTGTAGCTTGTGTGTTCAGGCACTGTGCCCTTGGCCTGCTGTCACGGTCTTGCACCTGAAACCTTGAAACCATGTGTTACCATGTACATGGCTTAGTTCCTTATCTTTTACCCGAGGAATGTGCTGTGATCAATGAGATGTAGCTCTGCTTGCTTTTTTTATTTTTGCCTTAAGCCTTTTTAAAAAATGTATTTATGCTAGGTGAATAGAGAAGCAACAGAGAATTGGAACAGAAAATTGAAACAAAGGAGAACTGGAAAGAAATAGGGCTTAGAAGAAAATCAGAGGACAGAAAAGTAGAACAATCCCCATCAAAAGAATATGACAGGAACAGCACACATGTGAGCTTATTCTGTATCCCTCAGATAGAAAGCTTTGCTGTGGACTTCTTCCTCAAACCATGGAGGTGGCCTTGAAGAGCTGGACTCTCAGTTCAAGTAAAGAGACACAAACACATGAGAAGGACACAAAGAAGTCCTGGAAGGCCTTGGATGCCTCTATTACTAGGATCGTGGTGAGGGACCCACAGAGATTTGCATGTTTTCAGCCCCATCACACGATGCTCTGTCACTGCCGGAAGCTCTTTGCTAGCACACATACCTCACTAGAACCATAAAAATCTGCCCAATCGACAAGAATGCACATCACAGGAATACTTAGGTAATGTCAGTTAGATGCCTCTTATTATAATAAAAACACTATATTTAAAAAGAAACAATTCTGTGGTGGCTATAACAGAATTTTCCAAATAGATTTTAAATATTTTTCAGTAAAGGAGAATCCATACATAATTACTTCTACATAATGAAGATGTTAGTAATATAATTCTTGGCAAAGTTCTTTACCTGAAATTTTACTCATTTGTTAGGTTTTGGAGAATAAATAAAAGAACCTTGGCTACAGAGACAGCTCAGCCCTTAAGAGCCCTTGCAGCCCTTACAGAGGACGTGGTTTCTATTCTAGCACCCACATCAGACCACTCACAAGCTATAACTCCAGTTCCAAAGGATCTGACTCCGTCTTCAGATTTCCCACAGACACTGCACAAACATAGCATACATACAGACAGGCAAGAAATAAAAATAAATGCAAGTACCTTCTTAAATCCTTCAATACCATAGTTACATTTATTTGTAAGAAACACTTCACAGAAAACCAAGAATTTTTCTTTGAAAAGTATTTTATTTATTTCATTCTAGTTTACAGTATCATCTTGCAATTGATTTGGAAAAATAGACATGCTAACAAAATACATGGTATGTGAGACAAATCACTGACATCACCGCAAGACTAAACTGTCCAGTGCTTTACATCACAGAACTCATCTGTGAAGACATGCTACTATGCTTTTCACAGAGGAGTACATTGATGCTTAGAGAGAGAAAGTCCCTCACACATACCCATGCAACTAGCAATGAGTAGTATACTGTGTGTGATGGAGAGGTTGAGTTCCTTACACAGCTGTGCAGTTGGCAGCTAGCAGGCAAACTTGAATCTGATGGGGCCACTAAGTCTCTCACACATAGCCAACCAGCTGGTAACAAGTCAATCCTGATTTGAAGGGAGAGTTTGAGTCCTTTACATGTAAACCACATAGCTATCTATGAGAGGCAAATCCTGGATTTGCGATTTGTATAGCCTCCGAATTTCCCAAAACATCAAGGTATGGTTCTGTTTTATCATTGTTATCTTTTGACAGTTTATTTTCTTGATTGGTCTCTTCCCTTTAGAATTTTACAAGAAGCACCAACAAGCCATCAAGCACACTAACAACTCAAAAATACCACCTGCTTCTCTGCTAGCCCAAGCTAAGCCCTGAGTTCAATCCTTGGTACTTGTAAAAACCCTCTGATAAAATGTCCAAGTTGTTTATTAACAATGTGTTTCTTAAAACTGTGCCACTATGTACCAAAGTTCTCCTTTCCTCCAATTAACCATAACACAGTCCTCATTTCCTCCTGAACCTCTAGAAGTAACCAGATTTTTAACCAACTATCTTTATGGCAGTACACACACGTTCCAAGAAGATGTAAAGTTGTCTCTGTCATGGTGGGCACTTCCTTCTGCTTCCTCACACACAAACTTGATAGTATTCCTAATGAAATGAAGTTTTTCACTAGAAAAGGTTTTTCAAGCTTTTCCTAACATTCTCCTTACAATCTTTTCTACCTCTGCACTGGAATTCATCTGGTCGACTTCACATATTAAGTTTGTTATGACAGTCTCTCACTTGTGACTACACATTTCCATATGAGTTTTCTATTAGAGACATAACAAATTACCACTAGTTTTGTGGATTGGTGATAATTGATGCATAATTTTACTGTTCTGATGGATATAAATCTAACATAGATTTCCCGGAGCTAAAGCCAAGTAATTTATAAGGGTGTTTTCCTTTCTGGAAGCCCTAGGAAGCATACTTCCTTGCTGTGGTCATGTGCATGAGAATGTGTCCCATAGGCTTATGCATCTGTATTCTTAGTTCCCAACTGATGAACTGTTTGGAGGGATTAGGAGATGTGTTGGAGTAGGTGTGTCCTTATTGGAGGAAGTGTGTGTGTTACTGGGAGGGGGCTTTGATGCTTCATACCAGGCCGATTCTCTCTCTCTCTCTCTCTCTCTGTCTGTCTCTCTCTCTCTCTGTCTGTCTCTCTCTCTCTCTCTCTCTCTCTTCCTCACTCTCTGCCTGCCTACACAAGAGGATGTAAAGTTCTCAACCTCTGCTCCAGTACCTTGCCTGCCTGCTTTCTTCCATGATGTTAATAAACTAACAATGGACTAACCCTCTGAAGCTGTAAACAAGCCCTGAATAAAATGCTTTTTATGGTTATAGTTTCTCTTTACAGCAATAGAACAGTGGATAAGACATTTGCCTTTTCTGTCCTTTATGATGTCACTCACGTGGCTTACTGTGTGCTTCCTTCCTCCATCTCCAATGAAAAACTTTCCAAGCTTCTCACCTTGGATGGGCTTGCTCCAGGTCACCCTCTGCCTCTCCTCACTGCATCTTCCTCATGCTTATGCTGGGCACCTGAGCAATTCAGGATGATATCCTATCTCTAGGTTATTAAGTCTGTTACATCAATGAAGTTCCTTTACCAACTGCAAAAAAAATGTAGTGACATTCAGAAGCACCAAGGATTCAGGTTGTGTGGGAAGTACTCCTGTACATGTGTTGCTTTTATTGGTTAATGAATAAAAAAGCTGCTTTCAGCCAATGGCTTAATAGAATATAGCCAGACTGGAAGATATATATATATATGTAGAGAGAGAGAGAGAGAGAGAGTAGGTGGAGTCAAGGAGATGCCATGTAGCTGCCAGAGAGGAAAGATGCGAGCTGCCGGCTGGAACCTTGCAGATAGGTCATGAGCCTTGAGGTAAAATATAAAATAATGGGTTAAATTAAGATGTAAGAGCTAGCCAATAAGAAGCTAGAGCTAATAGG
>LOJH01064744.1:0-10558 GCA_001685095.1 Ellobius talpinus
ACACACAGACAGAATATTGTATACATAACAAATAAATAAATATTTTTTAAAAAGTAAAAATAAGCTTTAGTCATAAGATTTTAAACTTTAAAAACAAATTTTCAAATAATCCAAAATTAACCAAGAATTTACTCTTATTTCTCTATTCTACTTAATTTTCAGAAACAGCCATAAACTCAATTAAACTCATGATAATTACACAGTTTCTCTACTCACCTGAGAAACCGCAATTCCTCAGTTTTGGAGTCACTATCTGTAACTATCTTTGACGTTGTTACACTCACTTCTACACCATCAACAATAAATTTGCGTGTTTTCTTCAATGTTTTCTTCTGTCTTCTTGTCTCCTGAATAAGATTTCATTTGGGTTAGGTTTTGTACACTATATGTGGAAGACATTTTCCTCTTTAAAATAAAAATGCCTGGACAGCCATCAAGACTGCACACATAAAGCAGCAGGAGTCATCTGCGCAGCAGTTATACCATAGTTAATGCTGAGAATGCAACTTTGCAGGTAAAAAAAAACACCTTTTTAAAGTGAAATTAGGCATCCTGGCCATGAGCATATACAACCTTTGTGACACTACATAATTAGGTACAGCAGTAATAAAATTCCATAGATGACTTTTACTATTAAGCTTCTCTTCATCTTTTACTGTTGTGGGTTCTCACCACTACACTTTAAACCAGTACACAGATTAAATAGGGAGACAATTACTTGGTTTACTGGGGGACAGGGTGGAGGTGCAGAAAACCAAGGGAGCCCGGCACTCAGAAGTTTGGGGACTCTACAGCTAGACTCTGGGAAGTAAGGAAGGGAGGGAATGGGGGAGAGAAAAAGTGTGAAAGGAGAAGAGGAGGATGAAGGTGAAGGGAGCACAGGGAAGAGGAAGGGACCAAGGGAAAAGAGAGAGAGAAAAGGAAGGAGTACAGAAAATAGGAAGTGCAAGAAAAGGCACTAAATTAAAAATGTGTTAGAATTCAAGTTTGCTCTGGCACCTGTGAGCATACCCTTACTTCCCCATCCTCCAGCTCCAGGGTCCTCATGTTTGCCCGAACCTGAACCATGGCTGCTTCCCTAGCATTTCTCTAAAGTCTAACACTGACATGCTTTAAATATATATATATATACCTTCCTTAACCTACAAACTTCACAAATTTCTTCAGCTTCTACAATAAGATATCTACAATTAACATTCCCTTAGTTGTCACAGAAGCACTTACTATGGAAGAAAGGAACTCACTCCCACAAGTTGCCCTCTAACCTCCTGACACTCACTATGGCACACATGCGTCCCCACACATAAACTTTCAAAGTAATAAATAAAATATAATTTAAAAAAATACTACCTTTTACTACATTACTGACCCACAGGAGCCTCCTAGGTTTCTACAAAACTGCCCATGTGACTCCTAAGTACCCAAGATTTGAGAATTATGCTCTAATGGCTCCAAGTGCAGGGTGATATTTTGGGGTTTGATTTCCCCATCATGGCAGTATTAATTACTAGGAATAAAGAAACAAAGGTGGACATCTACAGGAGCCAGTGGTTAAGGATTACTCACACCTTAAAACACTTTTCAAAAGGAGACAATTCTTTCAGCTTCTCGTTCTTTGGGATAGCAGTAATGTTTGCTAAGATTGCATCCAGATATGTGCAAGAAACACTAAATGAGACCAAGAAACTATCCTGTCCTGTTTATCTACCCATGTACCCATATTTGCAAAAATGAGTAGGCACTATCAAAAATCTTTAAAATAATTCCCAGAATCTCTCTCTCCAGTTCTTTTTGATTACCTTATGATCCCAAAAGAATTCATATGGTTAATATTACACAGATTTAATAGTGTTTTAAGATAGCAATGAACTAGAAATTACCAAAATGGCAAAGCAAAACCCAAGCAAGACCCCAGGCACACTTACTTGTAGAGACATTGACCCACTGTCTTTCGTTTTGCTTAGGAAGCTGGAGATGGACAAACTCAAGTCACTGCTGCTGTTCTCCACAGTGGACCCAGTCCCTGAGTCAGTGTCATTTTCCTTTTCATTGTCAGGCTCGTGTGACAGTATGGTTTCAGTTTTTGGGAAAGCATTCATTTCTCCTTTATTTTCTGTGTTTTCAGAGTTAATATTGATACTAGGTATTAGGACAGAATGAGGCTCGTTGGGCTGCGAGGTTGCAGGGGCTTGGGGCTCTGTTTTAACCAGCACTTCCTGTGCAGTTTCTTTTCTCTCCAACTCTACCTCAGTAGCAGCGGCCTCAGCTTCACTTCCGAGAGCCGGTTCCTCGGCACCACCAGTCAAGGCACTCCTCTCTGTCTCCTCAGTGCTACGTGACTCACTGACTTGCTCAACCTCATCTGTCCCTGGTTCCTCAATGGTCACCTGTGTGGTCTCTGACACTTCAGACTGTAGACCTAGCTCCTTATCCTCAACTCTTTCTTGAACAGAAGGCTCTTCCTCAGCACCATCAGCCTCAGGGCCCTCCGTGGGCTTCCCTGCTGACTTGGGAGCTCCTTCCACTACGCCCTTCCCATCAGCACTCTGTACATCCCGGTTGCCGCCTTCAGCAGCATCTAGTGCCTCGTTTGTCCCTGCCTCGCTGACTACAACTCTTTGAGCTTTATCATCTTCTCCCTGTTTCTCTTGGGCGTCTTCTGTCAACCCAACTGCATTGACAACGGCCTGAAAATCAGCCTCTGTTTCTCCAGTCTCTTGAGACACCAAGTCCATTGTTTGAATATGCATATCTTTAATTACTTCAGGCTGTGTAAGTTTATTCTCAGGTATCTCCTGGTTTTCTTTACTCCTGTCGTCCTCTGGTTTCAGATGGTTAGTATTAACTTCTGAAGTTACTATATCACCCTCATTTCCTCCACAAATTGAATTAACACCCACAGTTTGTTGGTCTTCTGTGTCAGGTAGATTTTCCAGCTTGGGTCTCTTCTCTCTCCTATTCTCATGGATTCCTACTGTCTGGTCATTGAGTTCAGCCATAGTTTCTAAGGTAGAATCACCTGCATGCTCATTAACACCCTCCATAGCCTTCTCAGGTTCCTCAGTGGCAGGTCTTTCATTAAGAACTCTGCTGCTAAATTTATCACCAGGAGTACTGTGTTCTATTCTTTCTGATACAGATTCCAAAATACAAGCATTCTGTGAAAGTTTATCTTCTTCAGAGCTTGCAATACTGAGGTCAGAGGAGGCACGTTTATTTGCAGGTATTGGCTAAAAAAGATTTTATACATCATTAGTATTAAAACATGACCACAAGATGATCATCAAAATGGCTTTAAATATCTATACTTACATGTATAAAATTTAATTGTTTTTCTATAAAACTTGAAATTATGTAAGTAACTTTAAAAAGTGACAGTCTTCAATAATAAAGAGAATGAAAATAGGTGACAAGAGAAACTTAGTAACCAACTTCACTTCTAAAGCTGAAGGTTTTGTACTGCCTCATTTGTTCCCCTCGGACACATGTGCAACCACATCTCAAACCTATCTCTAAAACTCTACTAAGGAAACACCCTTAGTGACACTAACCAGAGCATTTTCTGTTTCCTCATCATCATCTTCCTCTTTGCCATCTTCAACTTCTTCTGTTACTTCAGCCTTTGCCTCAGCAATCAATTCTCGAACTGGTTTGTTGGAATCAACAGTAACAAAGGGATGCTGTTAATCACACAAAAAAAGCATGTTCAATGACAACTGTAATGCTTGTAAATTTGAACACATAAATAGATCCTTCTGTGTCAAAAAAGGAATTATGGATATGAAAAACACACAAGAAAAAGGGAGAGGAAAGTGGCAAAAGAGAAGACTATCTGAACTGGATTTTATTTTGTTTTGTACAATTTAGTTTTTATTTATTTAGTGTGTGTAAGTGTGCATGCGGAGGTCAGACTTTGGCAGTCAGTTTTCTCTACTATGTGGATCGTGGAGATCAAACTCACTTTACCAGGCTTGTTTGCAGGTCCCTTTACTGAGCCCTCTTGAAGACCCTATATTTTATCTCATTTTAGTAATTTGAAGGAATCTGTCAAAAATCAAAGCAACTTATATGGCTGAGTAGAAATTACATTTGGTTTTTTCTGTATGTTTGAAAAGTTTCATAAATAATTTTTAAATTAAAATTTAAAGCAAGTTGTAAGTTTAGGCATCACTTCATTAAAAATAACTAAAAGAGGCCAATGAGATGGCTCTGTGGGTAAAGGAGCTTGCTGCCAAACTAAAGACCTGAGTTCAGTCAGCACCCACATAGTAGAAGGAGAAAACCAACTTCTGAAAGTCACCCCAGGCCCATTCCTTCACTAGCATTAAAGCCTACTTCTGGGGGATTCTAGCACACACTGAAGACAGCTGAGACACCCAGCCTTGTGGACTGAACAACTACTTGATTCTTGAACTTTCCACCAGGAGACAGCCGTTGCTGGAATAGTCACACCACTCTAACAAAAGCTGTTTATATATACAGAGATTAGTTCTATTAATTTGGTTTCTCTAGAGAACCCTGACTAACAGTCTGTTAAAAGCTAAGATCTTCAACTACAGGAGTAAGGAAATACTGGGAAAAGTGTTTTAGGGACATAGAGATATACTTGTTGAACATAGAAAGGCAATTTTTCCCACAACCTATCCTCAGATAAACAGGTCAGCTTAAAACACTACCATACTGGTATTACACAACACATCCTTACAGCAACCGCCCTAAGATTTGTTATTTTATTTATCTACAATATTATTTGACACACTTTTATTTCAAATATAAGGAACAGACCCTGCTTTAAAGTAAAATCAAATTTATCGAACTACCTTATATCATTTGTGTGCATGCATGTGTAGTGTTCATGTATATGCAGTGCACTGGTGCACGCAGACGCATTCTTTTAGACACAATGTTAAAACAATCTGACCGCTGGTGTCACACTATCCTCATCTTACCTGTAATAGCTGAGCTGTGGTCCACCGGGCATCTACATTCTTTTCCAAGCACTTCTTTAAAAAGTCCTTAAAATTTGAAGACCTGAAGAATAAAATGTCAACAATGGCATTTTATTTTACTTCATAATTATTAAAAAAAATCAAACTAAATTCTTTAATAGATCATGCTTAGTAGCCAGGCAGTGGTGGCGCATGCCTTTAATCCCAGCACTCAGGAGGCAGAGGCAGGCAGATATCTGTAAATTTGAGGCCATCCTGGTCTACAGAGCGAGTTCCAGGACACACTCCAAAGCTACACAGAAAAACCCTGTCTCAAAAACCCTCCCTCCCGCCAAAAGAAGATTATGTTTAGCTTCATTATGCTTAGTATAGATTAATATTGATTTAGTATAATGATAAGAGAACTAATGAGAGTAAGATTTTATGAAAAATATTCTGTAAATACATGTTAGACATACATGTAATAATGCACACAGCTGATTGGAGGCAGAGTTTTCCTGTCCTGATCGCCTACTCCCCAATAACTGGCAACTGCTTCACAAACAACTGACTTGGAGGCTTAATATAAATTATAAATGACTGGTCAATAACTCAGGGTTATTACTAACTAGCTCTTACAACTCAACCCATTTCTATTAATCTATGTGCTGCCCCAAGGTTCATGGCTTTTACCTCTATCCCATTTTGTGTGTCTGACTTGTTCTCCGTTGGGGTGGCAACTCTTCTGACTCTGCCCTCCTTCATCCCATCATTCTCAGTTTGGCTTTCCCACCTAACTTTATCCTGTTCAGCTATTGGCCAGCAATTGTTTATTAAAGCAATCACAGCGACATATATTCATACAGTGTACATGATTATTCCACAGCAGTTAATCAATGAGAGGCAGCCATATATTTACAAGTTATCAAAATGTTTCAAAAATTGTTACACTAAATTCCACAAATACACATCAACTGAACATGGCCTGTCTGTTTATAGTACAGAAAACATCTTCTCCATGCAGACACAGTTCACTCACACTGCCTAACACAGGGAAAATAATTTACAATGGTTTCCATGATCCTCAAGTCTTGTATTTGTACTTTATGTACAGATGTGAGGACCTGTCATTTATATATCAAGTGTGTGCCTAGTACTCACAGAGGCCAGAAGAGGGCATCAGCTCCCAAGAGACTGGAAGTACAGCCAGCTGTGGGTGCTGGTAACTGAACCCTGGTCCTCACAAGCAGTAGAGGTGCCAGTGCTCTTAATCACTGAGCCACCTCCCCAGGACCTTAAGTCTTGGGAACACACCTACCTCAGTTTCCTCATTCAGTCTTCATGCCTCATCTCCAAACTTAAACTTACCCTTAGCAAACTAAAAGAACAAAACATCAAGCTGGGCAATGGTGCCGCACGCCTTTAATCCCAGCACTTGGGAGGCAGAAGCAGGCAGATTTCTGTGAGTTCAATCAAGGCCAGCCTGGTCTACAAGAGCTAGTTCCAGGACAGGCTCCAAAGCTACAGAGAAACCCTGTAAACAAAACAAAACAAACAAAAAAGAACAGAACATCAAGCTTTGGTTCTTTAAAAACTTTGTTAAAAGAGCTTACCATTTTGACGGCTGTGCTAATGTTGGGGGCTCAGATTTTGCTATTTTTAGCAATACTCGCATTGGATTTAACTCATGGTGAGGTGGCTCTATCTCAGCCATTTCTATTAAAGTAATACCCAAGGACCAAACGTCAGCTTTATAGTCATAAGGTCTGTCCTTTGATGTCTCACACATGACTACTTCAGGAGCCATCCTATAAAGACAGAAAAATGAAAAGTTAAGATGTTTAATTAACAGTTATTGCAAACTATAGTCAGTATAATGACTATGTGTGGACAAAGTAATAACTGCAGACCCAACTAATAGTATAGATTCATAATAATACCTACCAATATGGAGTGCCAATAAAGGAATCCCTCCTTTGAATTGTCCTGGTGTTTTTAGCCGATACTCCAAAATCCGCTTGAAATAAATCATACAATAACATTAATGACAGCGACAGCTTTTAAGCATGGCAAATTGTGTTTAATGGAGTGGGAGAAGGGAGCATTTCAAGTCTTTAGTAAGGCCAACCTTATTAAAAGTTAAGCACATCAGAAAAAGAAATGATTTCTCTGTCATTCTAATTATTTTTTAATGTTTGTGTGTACTGTGTAATACATACATGTGTTCATGTGTGCATGGCAGGGGTGTGTGACTATATGCTCATGGAGTTCAGAGGTCAATGTCAGGTGTCTTCCTCTACTGCTCTTAACTTTTTGAGACATTACGTCTTAGTGAACTTGGAGCTTACCATGTTGGCAAGACTAGCTAGCTAGGGAGCAATAGAATTCCTCCTGTCTCCGGCAAGCCAGCACTAGGGTTACAAGCATCCATCACCAAGCCCAGCTTTTACACAGGTTCTTGGGAACCAAAATCAGGGCCCCATGTCAGCAGGCACTTCACTCACTGAGCCATCTCTCCAGCCCCTACCACACTAATCTTAACCATCATACTTTTACCATCTTTCAAAAAAGTACCCAATATTTTATCACAAATACACTGACCACCATCTAGATACATCTTCAAATGACAGTAAAAATGACAAATCCTCACAATTGAAAACAAAAAACTGTCACTTTAAATTAAAATCTTATAAACACTTCAAAATAAATGCCAAACATTGTATGCTGCAATTAACTCAATAGAGGTATTTTCCCATAGTGTGAAAAAAACAGAAATCACAGCAAAGTAGCCTTTATGGCAACATTCTATCTCCTCAACATCCTCAAAAATTAGACTACAAGAGCTGAGCATAGTGGTGTACACCTGCAACCCCAAGATGTGGGAGGCTAAAAGGCAGGAGACTCTGGAGTTTAAAGCTAATCTAGGCTAAATAGTGAGATTAACTAAAATAAATAAAACCTTAATTATATTACAAAGGAAAAAGTGAGAAGCCTTATGGTTTCTGATTGAAGTTAAAAAGAACAACAGCACTGTAATCGATGGGTAAGCCTACCATTTTAGCTTAGAACTCAGAACCAACTAATTATCTTAAAAACTAAATAAAACATTTTCTTTTGCTTTTGTCCCAAATAATCAAACAATTAAGAAAATCTCTTCTTATAAATTGTTAACTTATAGTAATAAATGAAGAGTTAATTGATTATAAAGCTATCAAAAATAACAAATGAAAAAATGGTATAATTCATTTTGCAGCCTCAAAGAATAAATCTAGATTTCAAAAACAAATAAGCTTGGGATGCTGGTCTTGGTAGGATGCTTTCCTGGCACATGTGAGACCCTGAACTCAATACCCAGTAGTGTAAACAACAACAACAACCCTAACCAAAGCAGAAGGCAAGTTTCACACTCTGCTAATAGAACAATACACAACCACCTACTCTCATCCAGGCGTCAAACCTGAGACTCACCAAGCATTACCAAGCCTTTGCTTCATCTACTAACTGAAGGAAATACAGAAAGAAACTAAAATCATGACCACATAAGCAGCAAGTGCAGCTACAGGGAAGGCCACAGGTCTAGTGGCCAGATCCAATGTTCTGCCTTTCATTCCTACCACCTCAAAGCCTTTTTAGAACTGTTTTTCTAATCATCCCAGTAACTGAAAATTTTAATACCACATATATACCATGCATCTGTTTGCATGCTGTGGACTTTGGAGAGGTCACAAATCATTATGATTTTTTTTTGGCCCCCAAACAATCAAATACTGTTCTCTTGGTTGGAACAATGTTAATTCAATGAGAATGCGTGCTACCATGTAAACAAAGGAATAGAGAAGAAATGTGTAATTTATAGAGATGGCAAAGAAAAACCAAAATTTATATATGAGCAAATTTAAACTTTAGAGATAAATATGGGATAACCAAACCATAAAGAAACACAGATTAGTTATAATAAAAAGTCAACACAAAGCTGGGCGGAGGGCACACACCTTTAATCCCAGCACTGGGGAGACAGGCAGATCTCTGTGAGTTTGAGGCCAGTCTGATCTATAGAGCAAGTTCCAGGACAGGCTCCAAAGCTGCACAGAGAAACCCTTTGGGGGGTGGGGGGGTCAACACAGAGTGTGGGAAGGAGAAGGGCGGGGACTGAAATTAGCTAGGCATGTGAAAGGATTTGTAGGGTACCTGGCTGAGTGGCTGAGTCTAACTTCTTCACTTAAGAAATGACTTCAAAGCTCTTATCTAAAAATTTTATACAGCTTTTCTGGTGGATTTCCATGTCTTTATGGTACCGTAAGAGATAAAATTTAGCATATTCCATTTTGATGTTCCATTATGTTATGACAATGTAAAATAAGATGGTTAAAAATCACTGAAATCAACACCGCTTTTGAATAACTTTATTTTTTCAAAAAACACAAATTAGGCATCACTGTTCAATTTTTTTAACTGTCTCTTTTTAGAAAAACTTTTTAAAAGGCTGTATCTTCTACTTGTATTTATATGTGTGAACTTAACTAACCTCAGTCTAAAATTTACATCTAATTCTTTTTATGACATACATCATTCATTCCTTTGGTATAAAAGACAAAATTAAATGCTAGTCCTTAAACTTATTTTACTTTCAAACCTAAGGTTACCTGTTGGCTTAATAAGCATATCAATAAAATAAGAAACTGAGGGTAGGGTTTTAGTTTCAGTGATAAGAACACTTGCTTCAAGTTCAAGGCTCTGGGTCGAAGAACGTGGAACAAAAAAATCTATTAGATATGTTGTAATTAAAATAAAATTGAGTTTACTGTTACATTATACTCCAAATACAAAGCATTTACAAGTGTTAAATCTATGTTCAAAAACTTACAGGAGGAAACACTAACTAGTACTTTGCCAAGTCTCTGCTTCTGAAAATAAAAACACACCATCTTTCACTTCCTCTGTGTGTCATTAGGTGCATATACTTAGGAATCCTAAGAACTGGGGAATGTGTAACCACTGAAGTGTTTACAAGTGCAGCTGGGAGTAATTCTCCCTGTTTTACATGTCTGTGTAGGCCAAAACAGCACCAAGTCACTACATTCCAGAGCAAATCCCAGAGCACAAATTCAAATGTTTGAATAACTTACCCAACTTAATGTCTCCATCTAAGGTAAAAAGAATATTGCCAGCTTTTAGATCTCTGTGGATGATTTTATTGTCATGTAAGTAGCTCAACGCTTCTAAAGTCTGCTTGCAAACTACTTGGATTTGGGACTCAGTTAACGGTCTCTCAAGTTCTATAAGGAGAAGGTGAAAAAAATATACATGTATGTATTTTTATGCAATGAAAACATAAAGCTAATTAAATATTTTCAGTACAGTCTACCACTGTGATCTTGTCAAAGATGATTTACTGTAAATGAGCTAAATTTCTACAAAGGTTAATTTCTTGACATAGAATATTCAACATTACATCTCAGAACTATACTTATCTAAAATACAATTAAATTTGATTTCTTAATGCACTGGACTCTAATATTACATATGTACACACAGAGTTGAGATCCTTTGGTATGGGAGGTCCTTCTGTTTATGTGTTGCTTCTATTGGTTAATGAATAAAGAAACTGCCTTGGCCTGATAGGGCAGAAC
>LOJH01064745.1:0-10558 GCA_001685095.1 Ellobius talpinus
GGAGGAGGTGGAAATTTTTAATAATAATAAAGAAAATGAAAAAAATAAAAAAATGCATTATGTAATTTTTCTTTATTTCACATTTAAACCAGAAAAAACCTATATTCACTGGTAGAAATGTTTAGAAAATTAAAAAAAAGGTTCAGGACTGCGAAGCTAGCTCAGTGAATATAAAACATGTGCCACACAAGTGTGAAGCCCAGAGTTCAAACCTCCAGAACCCACGTAAACCAAGCAGCTGTGGCAACCTCTCTGTAAGCCGCACTCTGGGACTCTGGCTTCAGCAGAGTCCTTGCCTTATGGAATAAAGTAGAGAGGAATGGACAAAGATACTAGATGCCAGGCTCTGGCATCTACACGTGTATGTATGAACATATGTGCAAACACATGAACACACACCACATGCACTTACACATGGAAAACATTGTTCACATCAATAGATCACAATTGCAAACCCTCTGAGTCCCCCAGCCTCCCACCCTGAGCTGACAACTTCTGCCTGGCCGGAGCCTTGAGCCAACTGCTAAACCCTCACCTCATCTGAGCCCCTGCTCCTCCCTTACCTCAGCCCTGGAAAAGCTGCTGTAGACACCCTGATTGCATTCCAGGATGCTGAGCACTGTGTTTACCACCATGGGCAGCTCACACATCTTCCTTTAGTTTTCATTCTAGTTTTTGTGGCTCTGCCTTGTCTGTGACCAGAGTGGCAAGACAGATAAAGGAGCAAAAGCTGACAACTTGTTTGAGATGAATTGCAGTTCTATGTTTTACTTAAAAGAATGGAAGACAAAATATATATTGAGATTTATAATGACGAATAGAATTCTAGGGCCACCTGGGACCAGTGCCCTAGTGCAGACTTGTGCGTCATCTCATTTAATTGTTCTCTGGGCCGACCTGAAGTAGGCATGGAGGTAGATGCCAACCAGAGGATAACTGGACTTCCTGCTGAAGTGTTGTTCGCTTGACACCGACACTGTGCTTGGAGCGGCAGCCTGGCTAACTTCTGTTCTCAGACCCAGAGAAGGGGCTGCTTACGTCAGTTACGTCAGCACTGGCCTCCCTTGGGTGCACCCTCTGTTCCTTTGGCTCTGTCCCATTGTCCTGGTTTGTTCTGTGCATGTAACAAGTACCTCAAGCACCTTCTGGGACAGAAACGCCCAAAGCATTCTATAGCGAGGGGAATAAAGTGGGCAGAGTTCAGGGCTGACAGGAAACAATTTAAAGACTACAGAGTTTGACATGAGAACTGAGCAGGTGAGTGAGGGGTGTGGAGAGGGTACTGTTTCATTTTGTTAAACTGAGAGCTGAATTTCAGATGAACAGGAAAGCAAAAGCCAAATAACAGAACAGGCAACAGCATGCAGTCCACTGAAGCCCCTGTGAGCCATTGAAGACACGCTGGTTGGCATAAAGCACACTGCATTGCTGCCACCGCTGCTCGTATTGTTCTGAGACAGTCTCTTTGTGTAACCAAGGCTGGTCTCAAGTACAGTCCTCCTGATGCCACCTCTTAAGAGCTAGGATTGCTGGAGTGTTTAACGTAACACTAGAACACACACACACACACACACACACACACACACACACACATGCTCTGCTACATGGTGCTGGGAATAGAACATAGTCTTTTGCAAAGGCTAGGCTAGCACTCTGCCATTGAACCAGCTCCCTGGCTCTCCACCATGCATCTTGAGAGCTCAAGGTATATGTCTTAATCATTTCCTATTTCTAGGATAAACACTGTGAAGAAAAGCAGCAAGGGGAAGAAAGGGCTTGTTTGGTTTACAGGCTACAGTCTGTCATGGGGGGCATCCAAGGCAGGAACCCAGAGGCAAGCACAGAAGCAGGACCGTACAGGAATGCTCTTACTGGCTGGCTTTCAGACTCCTGTGCAGCTGCTTTTCCTATACCTCCTAGGACCACCCGCCTAGGCGTGGCACCATGCACAGTGAGCTGGGCCTCTCCCATATCCATCAGTGATCGGAAAATGCCGCAGACTTGCTCACAGACCAGTCTTAGGGAGGCATTTTCTCAATTGACGTTCCCTCCTCCCAAATGACTCTAGCTTGTGTTGCGTGTCGGTAACAGTAACCAGCACATTATGCTAGACTGCTTTGCAAAACTACAAGGTCCCAGGAAAGTTGTAACCTCAGCCAAAAGGAGTAAGGAAAATCTTAGTTTAGATGCTACCTCACTTAGCTGCTGAAGGCAAAAATGAGCCAGGGTACCCCAGAATTCTGTTTTGCCTCCATCCATTGGGAAATAAAACAGATCCACAGAAAGATTTTTCACACTGTCGTGAAGTTATCAATAGTGTTTAAATTGTCTGTTTTTTACTACTTGTCTATCTTTCATAAAAAGCATGTGTTGTCTCCCTATCAGCAAGAGGACAGAATGGCTTGATGCTTCAGGAAATCCCCAGGCCATAAATTCTTTGATCTCTCAGTTAACACTTTTGAGAAGAGTGGCTCCATTCTATCCGCTACCCAGGCGGGAACACACGTTACACTATACTTGCCTATTGTCATATCTCCTATAGCAGGTCTGCTATGTATTTTTAAGTCCTTCTTGGGTTTTCTTTTATTTTTCAATGCGGGGCTTTGACCCAGGACTACATGTATGTCAGGCAAATGCTCCACCAAGAGCCGCAGCCCAGCTGAGTCCTCCTTCTATAGTTCTGTTGCTGCATTGATGGAGATGGCAAGAACCTCTCTGCTTGGAAGGGAAATCTGCTTACCCTGTCTAGGACATTATACAAGGAAGTACATATACGGAAACATCTTGTATAAATGCATTAATATGTCTAATTTTAAGGTTCCAATTAAAAAACAAATACATTTTAAATAGGAAGAGACCAATAAAAATTAAGCTTGGAAGGAAGTGAGGGAGAAAGGGAAATGGGGGAAAAGAGAGGAAAATGGATTGAGGAAAAAAAAGACAGATTACGAAAGAGGGAAGCAAGGATTTGAGGCACCAGTCTTAGCTAGAGAGAAGTCTCCACATTCCTGGAGAGCTGGGCAGAGTCAACCTCACTTGGTCCTCCTCCCATCCTTACTCTATCCTTTCAAAGTGCCTGTCCCTTTCAATCTAATTTATTATCTTAAGGAATTTGCCTTTTTCCCCCAAGGGGAGGGGGAAAACTTCCTCTTCAAGCTGTTACTCTGTTTACTGCAGTTAATTATTTAAGAGGATTCCTTAAGCCCTCACCACTCAACCTTTACAATCTAGGAAGAAACAAAGAGAACTCTGAAGGCTGAGGAGCTTCATGCAACGGAGATAAATTTTTGAACTGCAAAGAGCACGCTCCACTCTAACCTGGGGAGGCCTGGACATGGGGGCACAAGGGGCTTGCTAACCTGCACTGGGTGAATTTGGGTCACGAACATGCAATCATTTGTTGAGCATGTAAGGAATTATTAAATCCAGCATTAATTTATTGCTTCTGCAGATTAGTTCTAATACCGGCTTGCTGGTTTGTACATGTATAATACATAAACACGTGCATGAAAGTTTAATGCTGCTGGAGGACTGTGCTCACCGCCTGTTGACACGTTTTCGCTCTTCTTAACACGGTTTCCTGAAGGAGTCAACGTGATGTCAAGATGACAGAATTAAGTATGACACCAGAGGAATGGTCAGAAAATAAACTTTCTTAAACTTTTGTGTCTGTGAGATGCTTGGATGGACATTTAGTAAAACTATGCCAGAGGATGCAGCTTTATCTTGAATGCTGAATCCTGAGTCACCAGGAGTAGCTGAGCACCCTGACCCAACCAAGGGCAGACCACACCTGAGTCAAAGGTCATGACACAGTTGACAATGAGGGTGAAGAACTGGCGTTTGGCTAAAAACGTGTTGCTTTATTTTGACACAGTACAGCTGTCAACCTTAAAGAAAAAATTCGGGGGCTTCCGTTTGACTGGAGCTCTGATATGCAGGACTCCCATAAACGATGGAAAAGCATGTCAGCTTGCCTACAGTCCTGCACTCAGGGCGAAAATGGGCTCCAAAACAAGATGGCTAGCTGAAGAAGCCACTCACTACTGGTGAGTTCTGTGAATAGGGTAGAGGCAATCAAGGAAGGCTACAGAACCTCTGGCCTACACAAACACAGACATCTGCACATATATATGTAGCTACACACATGAACATCATGCACACACTCCAAACATATGTCCTCAAAAGAAAAAATGCAGTTCACTCTCTAGGCCAGGCCAACCTAAATGTCTAGGTCCTGCGGCCTCAACCTCAGCATGCTGGAATTACAGGCATGCATCACCATTTCCAGTGCTGTAATTTGAACATGAAATGTTTCCCACAGGCCCATGTCCATGGCACTATTTGGGGAGTGATGGTCCCTCTACGGGGGTGACCTTGTGGAGGAAGTGGGTCACTGGGGAGGTTTTGAGAGTTCATAGCCAGCCCCAACTTCCCGTCTGTGCTCTGATTTCTTACTAGGAGACCATTGTCCAGATGTCTGACACTCTAGTTGCTGAATTCCCCTTCATGAGGGATTGTACCCATCACACTGCCACCAAAACAAGCCAACCCTCCATTTGGTTGCTAATTGTCACAGGAGTGAGAAGACGAGCTAATCCACACAACTTCCACACACACCTTTTAATACTGGGGTGCCCAGGAGCCTTGCACAGCTTGCACAAGCGCAGTCTGTGCAAGGCTGTAGGTTTGATTGCTGCACTGTAGAACAATTCAAACAAAAACACTTGCAAATGACAGCAGTTGAGCAGAGAAATGGGGTGACAGTCAGCAGGGGCTGGGGCTCACTAACCTTCCTCTCTGGGAGAGCAGCTAAGGCCAGAGCTCCCCTGGCTGGCTCTCAGTTTCCTGGGTACAATATACTCGGTTCCTGGGCAGTGAGACAGAGCACACCGAGAAAGCGTCGCTCCCCTCCTCAGCTCTGTTGGCCCAGCTTGTGGTTGGTTTGGATTTAAAAGCCATTTGAACACATTCCCTTTCAGCTCCTGAGAATGGGCTACACCGACAGCTGTTGAATCTGTCCGTTCTCTTCTCCCCGGACAGTCGCAGAGATTCCTGGTCTTCTCTGGACAGTGGATGTTCCGTCAGTTCACAGCACTCAGTTCTGCCCTGACAACAGCTCTATTGCAGCTCTGTGGCCTTTGTCGGAACGTTTATTTTCAGGTCTGCCATGTGGTGGACATCCATAACAGCCGGGCCTACTGTCCCTCTGTGACCGCAAACAACAGCAGTGTCAGAGCCGGGCTCCCGTGAAAGAGAATGGGCTTGGCTGGGTTTCATTCACAAGCGCTGGGATGCTCCTTTGTTCAGAGCAGGCATGGAAGGGGCAGAAGGACCCATGTTCGTCTTGTTCTGAAGCACATGGAAAAGACAACTGATGGTGGATGCTATTGACTTACTTTTGTTAAAGCTCAACTTCTCTGTCTCAGAGCTCTGTGGATCAGGTAAGCAGCTCGCTTTACAGGGAACTCTCTTGGGACCAATGCTTAGCACTACCTGCTCACGCAAAGCCGGATCCAGCTTGTGGTAGAAAGGATCGGTTGAATAATGCCTTGTCAGCTTATCTTCCCTCCAACCAACTCTGAACTCTGGTCGCAGTTCCCGGGAATCCAGGTCTAACTTCTCCTTGTGAGGGTTTCAGAATCACCTGCTCAGAGATACGTTTGCGTTGTGCAAATCTGTTAGTGGTTATCCAGTTCACTGGCAGGATATTAGTGACTTTTCTCTTTCTGTGCTCATATACCATGACTACAAGCAACTTAAGGAAGAAAGGGTTTGCTTGGACGTCCAGTTCCAGAGGGAGAGTCCATACAGAAGTGCAGCTGGCCAGGGCAGGAAGCTCTGACAGCATATTTTCGGAGTTGCTGTGCCTCTCTGAGCGGCCCCTCTGACTGGAGAAGGAGTGTTTCAGTACCTGAGACTGTGGAGGCATTTCTCCTTCAAACCACCATGGGGGTCTTCTCTTTTCACTTCAGAACTAGTCACTCAATAATTGTAGTTTTGAGAGCTTCTACTACAGCAGAATATGTGAAAATTCCTAAAGTGTAGGCCTGAGGAGAAAGCCTCACCTTTCCTTCCTGCTTCAATATTTAAATGACTATAAAGGAGAGTGCCCCCTTTAGGCAGATACTTTCTTAGGCTGAGACTTTTGACAGCAATCAGTAGACAGAACCGACTTGTTGGTTCTCTGTCTAAGGGAGCATCAGAAATCAAACAGAGATGCCTATTTCAGACCCAGGCAGTTCACACAGGACAGACACTAGCTTGCACGGCTGTGCAGATACTTCAGGTAAGTTTATCCTTCAAGTCTCTCCAACAGGTGTATCCAGGCCAGAATTCTTGATTTCTCCATCGTTATGAAATTCAACCTTGGTTCCCATCTCTCTAATTATACCATTGCTGCAAAGATTCTTAGACCAGGATTTATTCTGAACTTTTGGAACCACATACCTGGATTTGTACTTAAGGAAGTGACTTGACCAGAACAATTGGGAAGCTCAGCAAGTCTGTAATTTTAGGGTAGCCCAGCAGTCTGAAAACCTAGGGAGAATATCTCTCATAGTATGAAAGCTTAGTGTCTATTCTTCTGCAGAAATCTCTTCACCTGGCTGGATGAGGCCACTGACACCACAATGTGTAATTTCTACATCAAAGTTGGTGACCAAAGATATGGTCTTAGGTGTAAAATATGTTATACTGATGTCTAGACCAGTGCTGCCCAACATCTGGAACCACTGCCTAGCAAGGTTGTCACCAGTATGTCCCCACCATAGTAATCTCACTTGGTCCATGAAGTCGGGTGCCATATGTTTGAGTCAGGTAAGTTAAGCACAGTAGGCACTGGGCAAATGATTGAGTTCTGCCTACGGTGGAACAATATTAGATCACTGGGTCAGGACGCACCTGCTAGTGCAGCCCTGGAGCTAAGGCATGGTGACAACTGGAGGGACATAGACAATAGCCCTTGAAGCATGAGCGTGAGCAGGTACCTGCTCCAGTGTCCAGAGCGAGGACACCTGTAGAGGAAATACTAGTTCTGGAACAGGACAATCTGACAGAGGATAAAACATGAAAATGTCAACCAACCAGTGTCATCCCCACAGCAAACTTTGTGAAAGAAGAAACCTCATAGTGGAGGATAATGTAGTCTCTTACAAAACAGTAGCTGTGTCATATACCAAATTACCATTCCGTTTTAAATATGGTATATCAGCGTGCCGGAGCCCCAGCTGAAGTCTAGGCTTTAACTGAAATTTGAGAGCTAATTTTAGAAGTTGGCCATCTCCTCCTCTCCCGCTTCTACTTTTTCCTCTCCTCCTCCAACTCCGCTTCTTTCTTCTCTTCCTCTCCGTCTTCCTTCCCTCCTCCTCCCTCTTCTCTGTCCTCTCCCCCTTCTCCTTTTCTTCTTCCTCCTCCTTCCCTTCCACACACCTCCCTTGTTCCTCCCCTTCCTCTTTTTTTTGTGGTGCTGGGGCTGTAGCCCCATGCCTTTATTAGGGCTAACAAATCTCTAGTCTCTTAGCTTTAAAGATAAAGTCTTTTTTTAGGTTGATTAATTTTTGATTATGTGTATGTTGAGTGGTGTGTACCTGAGTGTGTGTGTTGAGTGGTGTGTACCTGAGTGTGTTTGATGAGTGGTGTGTACCTGACTGTGTTTGCTGAGTGGTGTGTACCTGAGTGTGTGTGTTGGGCGGTGTGTACATGAGTGTGTGTGTTGAGTGGTGTGTATGTGAGTGTGCATGGTGTGTGTGGTGTGCACACGTGGAAGCCACAGACATCAGATTCTGCAGACCTGAAGTTGCAGGTAGTTGTGAGTCCCTTGAGCTGAGTGCTGAGAACCAAATTCAGGTTCTCTGGGAATGAGTGCTCACTGATCAATGCTGAACATAGCTCTAGCCCTCACTAGGGAGCCTCAAGAACTTCAAATGTGTCTTCGTGAAAGGACTTTTTCTGATGAAGTGTGGGAGAAGAGGGAAGTAACAGACACTGAGGGGGTCTGGAGTTTTCTGTTGAGCACCTGGCAGAATGTAGGACAAAGCTATCTCTGACAGTGCAAAGCAGCGTGGAAACGGCGCATTCTTCTGACTATAACACAGGCTGGTCAGGGGAAGGTTGAGGAAGCCAGGCTCCCAGCAAGCAGAAAAGCATGGCTTCATTTGATCTCCATAGTTATTACAGGACTTTGCAAAAGCTGGTCCTAGGGCTCTCCCAGACGTGGAGATTTAAGATTGTAAACAACATTTTGAATGCAGGAGATCCCATACCTTCCATCTTTAAGGTCACACGAGGCTTCTGGATTGTAGTGTATCACTATATTTTTTACTAGTTCTTTGAGAATTTGGTACTGTGTGTGGTCATACTTCCCCATCCCCTCAATGGACCACCACATTTAACTTCATGGTCCTCAATCTCGTTTACCGAAACCGTGCCACACCAATCATCTTTCTTGAGTTTGCAGGGACTCTGAGGTGAGTAGGGATATAGTAGTGTCTCACCAAAGAAGGAGCCTAGGCTCTGAACAAGTCACCTGATGGAGGCCACATAGCCACAAAGTGACAACATTGGTTCACACTCAGGTATGAGGGGTGCAGTCTTGCTGTTTCTTACTGAGGCTAAGCTTTCGAATTTTATAGCCCATGTCTATTTGGGACTAAGTGAGGGTCAGCCTAGTAACCAAGATGAATATTTTCCAATGACAAACCCGGGAGTTTGCTGGGGACACTAGATAGTTCTTTGCCCAAAAGTCCCATGACCATTTAGAAAGTGCTATATTCTTGTATGCTGTATAGATCAGTCTGTGCCTCTTGTGTCACAGACTTCTACTATCATGATGTGTGTGTGTGAGCGCGTATGTGCAGTGTGTGTGTGCGTATGTGCAGGTGTGTGTGTGTGTGAGCGTGTATGTGTGTGTGTATGTGCAGGTGTGTGTGTGTGTGTGCATGTGTGTAACTGGAGAGTGTGTAACTCATGACGGAGGAGGAAGAGATCCCAAGGGAGAGAAGAAGGATAATAGAGTCCATCCACCATCAGAGCAGAGGAAGGCTATCTGGAAACAGCCAGAGGGGGATAGGGTGGGGAGAGGGTTGGGGAAGGGGACTAATTAGAACAAAATATAATAATGCATATGATTTTAATCATTTTAATGCCTTAACAAACCCATTACTTTGTATGTTAATAACAATATTAATTCAATAATAAAATGAGAAAATAACAATTTGAAAAAAACCTAACCCTAGTCCTATGAGTATCATGACCGAATTCTTACCTCTTCAGCGATCAGGGTAGATTTTGTTACTTTCCAAAGGTCTATTTCATTAAAGTTTTTGTTTATTAGCTTGGTTTTTGTTTGGGGTTTGATTTTGTTTGCTTGCTTGCTTATTTGTTTTGATCTAACACTTCACTGTGTAGCCTGTCCTGGAGAAATTATTTTTCCATTACTTGCTTTAAGAAAGAGATTTTGCCTCACACCACAGCAAGTTCTGCAGACTGTCTCTTGGGTTGTATCATTCTTTCCTTTGGCCATCTCTTAACAGGGAAACAAAAGCAAGCACCACACGCAATGTACTGGAAAACTGAACATCACATTTGATAAAGATTTTATTCAGTGCAAGTTCAAACAACTCCTAATTTGGCAAAAATTAAGAGAATGGAGGTAGGCAAGGGGGTATCTGGAGGCACTGAAAATGCACTAGCACCATCTTCTAGGAGCAACCTGACAATCATATCAATTTTTAAAAATTAACTTCAATTTTTAGAACTTATTTAAAATGTTCAAGGATGGGTACAAACACTTAATTCCGTGGCTATTCGATGAACATTGCTTAGAACAATAAAGATCTGAAAATTACCTAAACAGCCGTATCACCAGATAGTCATCCACCTGAGAAATAAGTTAAAACATGGCTGAGGGGAGGGCCCAGTAACAACACTTGCTCTGCAAACATGAGAACTTGGATTCAAGTCTCCAGCATCCATGAAGAAAGTCAGACATGGCTGCACGTGCCTACAGCCATGTGGCCTGTAACCCCAGAAGTGGAGACCACAGGATTCCTGGGCTCACTGGTTGGCCAGCCTATCCAAAATGGTGAGATTGAAATTCAGTAATAGACCCTGAGGGTAACAAGAACAGCCATAGAGGATTACATTCAGTGTCCTGATGTGGCCTCTGCATGCTCATGCATGGGTGCTAACACTGCACACAACACACACAGGTAAATAATGAACAGAAGGAAGGCAGGAAGAAGGGAAGAATGTTGTTTAAAAAATACATGCAATCACAGGAAGGTTTTATGCTTTTCATATTATTTGCATATTTGTTTGTTTGTTTATTTCATATATGGATGTTTTGCTGCATGTATGTCTGCACCACATGTGTGACTGATACCTGCAGGGGCCAGAAGACGATGCTGTGAGCCAGCTACCATGTGGGTGCTCAGAATGGAACCCAGGTCCTCAGGAAGGACAGCCAGTGCTTGAAGCTGCTGAGCTATCGCTCCAGCCCCCTGATTTTCTTTCTTCTTTCTTTCTTTCTTTCTTTCTTTCTTTCTTTCTTTCTTTC
>LOJH01064747.1:0-10558 GCA_001685095.1 Ellobius talpinus
GGGGAGGGAAATGGGAGGAGGGGAGGAGGTGGAAATTTTTAATAAAAAAATGTATCCATTAGGACTGGGCTCCCCGATCTGTTGATCTCTGCATTGTATCCAGTTATGGCTTTCTGTGATGATCTCCAATTATTGTAAATAGAAGCTTCTTTGATGAAGGGTGGAAGCTACGCATATCTGTATGTATAAAGATGGGATTAAAATGTTGTAAGAAATTATGCTGGCCTAGGAATGTGGTAATAGTAGATTCTTTTCTAATGTCCATGACTTCAGTATCCCTGGGAAGCTAGGTGGAAATTCAACTAAGTATGACTTCCCTGTTGGTGAGTGGGCTTACATTCACTGAGACAACTGTTGGGTAACTCTAACAAACGAGGTACACTTATTGCACCTTTATGGATATCTTATCATTCTGGCAATTGCTACAGTTTATAGGTACCCCGACAGGGTAAGAATATTAATTGTTTCCTTCCCTTGGTAGCTTTCACAGTATTTTGTAGTACCATGGAAGCCAGACCACAGGGGGGAGGCTTTCAGTTTAGATACAGATTAAACTATCTAAGCCTTATGTTGTTATAAATGTATGGTATTTTCAGCAAAAAACAGGTTACCTTCAAAATCTAAGAGGAAACAGAGGGCAATAGCAACAGGTTACTTTGTCTTAGGAGTTACTTGAATTGCTCTGACCAATCATAAGGAAGCCATTGAGCTGATAATATTTCCCACCAAAAACCACAGACTAACTAGATAATTTTTAAGTTACTATTAAGATTTATTTTAATGAAAGAATATGTATTTCATGCATGAGTACTCTATTTGCATTGTTACCAACCTTTGTTCTCCATGGAACTCTTCTACTGTCCCCTCATTCCATCTGAAACTCATGACTTCTTCCTCTTTAGTTATTGATGCATATGTATATATACATATAATCTGGTAAATTAATGTTGCTCATATGTATGGTTATTTAGGACCAATCTCTTGGGATTTGATAATCTATTAAATGGGTTTATCCCTAGATAAAACTGATTCTCCCACCCTTAAAATGCTTTGATAGCCTGTAGCTCTTCATCTAGGGGCAGGACCTTGCAAGTTTTCCCACATCCATGCTGACATGACAATTGGTATTTAATTTATTAAATTTAGCTCTGTAGTTAAAATGAAGGTTTTCAGTCAGTGGTGCCCATGATATGAATATGGAATGCTGTTGAAGTCTTTTTCTATTTAGAAAAGTAAACTCAGTGACAGTTTTTCTGCTAATATTTACATTATTTTAATCAGTAAAATTTTATTCAAAGAAGTATCAATGACAGGATATGTATCCTTTCCATGGTATAACCAGCTTTTTGACAGCACCACCAATATGAGAATCCAACAGGACATTTAGTTAATACTTGTGTCATATTGGGAAACATGTTTTCAATACATCACTTTAAGATTATTTAGAATTTTAAAATCATTTCACAAACATCTCGATTATTTGGATTTACTGAAAATTTTGGGTTTGGCTTGTCACATCTTTACTGTTGATACTTAACTTTTAAAAATTCTATTATTGCATTTTTGTAAAGAATGCATTGTTCAATAGCTGGCAGATAAATTAAGAACCTTTGACCTTTTCGAAGGTAACTGAAAGTTGACCGATTTTCCTGAAAGTGTCACCCTCCTAATTGTGATCAAATGTTGCATTGAGAGGTATTTCTAGTAATTTATAATTTTATAATTCAAATTCCAAACATCTGTATTTTTCAGTTATGAAAAGTCATTAAAATTTTAGAATTCTCATACTATGAGTGTCTTAGCTATATTTTCTTAGAAAATATTTATGGAGCAGTCTGTCAATATACATTTAGAAAATGTACATATTTGGGAGATTTTTTTGTCTGTAGACTTGATACTGATAGACTAAACTTCTAAAGTCAAATGGTCACTCAGCTCTCTTTCAATACTCTGTACCTGCATAATGGTAGCATGGAGAGAGTTATGAATTATTTATGATGCCACATGGAAAAAAAGCCATCCTCTGAATATTTATGAATGCTTGACTTGCATAGGGAAATATTTTGTTTTAGGGAATAAGGTGCTAGAGAAATGAACTGTCATATATCATTTAAGATTGCTTAAGTATATTTGTGATTCAACCATTATTCTTTCCATTTTCTAATTATGTTGTCATCCTTCTGACCCTTCAAATCAGCTACGTGTTGTGGTTCTGAATAGATGTTGTAGCTGTGAAGCGAAGAGAAATAGCCATGCATGTAAGTGCATTTAGAGTCTCCTTTGAGGATCTCAACAACCATGGCCCTACTAAGTGCTAGTACAGTTGGAAAGGGGTACTGTGCTTTTATATTTGAAGCATTTCTCTTCTCTATTTTAAAGGCTAGTTGAGTCAATTCCTCAAAACTGTGACAAAATACTTGAGAAAATCAACTAAAAGAGGAAAGATTTTTTTGTGGTTCCAGAGGTCTCATTTCACAATCACATGACTCTGTTGTTCTGAACCTCTGGAGAAGTAAGACATCATGATAGGGATTGTGTGATGGAGCATGTCAGCTCATCACTCAAGATGCAAGAAGGAAATTGAATACATGAAAGGATAAAGCAGGTACAAGGTATAACCTCCAGGGTTTATTCTTAAGACCTTAGGACTTACAACTAGGTCCTGCCTCCTAAATTAGCATCATCACCTAATAGTCCATCACATTATGAAGTTATCAGTCAACTATCAGTAATACAATCAAAGCCTATATGGTCTATTCCCTAATCCCAAGTCTTATCCATGCACATAGATGGGATGGAATTGAAGCCTTCAACATATGAGATGTGACAGAAGTATTGTGTTAATTACTTAATGTGATCAACACCATGAATACAGTGTATTTAAGAAATGAGACTCTGGTTATCTCACTAACCATCATGTTCCTGGTACTTGGTACCATGCCTGGTTCATGACTGACATAAAAGTACATCTTTCTGATTAATGTCTGATCACAATACATATATACATACTGCATATATGCACTTGAGTCTCTGGTAATTCAAATTATCCATGAAGATTAAATTGCTAATTTACTATAATGATTTTCTAAAGTATTATTCTGTACAGATTATTATTTTCCAGGTACTTAAGTTCTTTAAAAATTACTTTAAAATTACGTACATATATATATATATATATGTTTTAATTAATTTTAAAATATGACAAGGGAGAACTCATCATATAAATTGGGCTCCTCACATCTTGCCCAACTGTCTTATTAATGTAAACAGCTTTCTTTCAGAGATTTCTCAGCCTCTTTCATGTTTTTATTAGTAAAATTGGAGACCCTTTTCTAAAATTACTAAGCTGATGATAGAAATATTGAGATGGAAGTAGTTTTACTGTTTTGTTTGAATTTTTGTTGTTTTAATATCATAGATGTCAAAGGTCATAATCTCTCTCCCTCTCTGTCTCTATCTCTCTCTCCTTCATGTAGGGGCATGTGTGTGTTTTTATTATTCATTTTGAGAATTTTGCATTTCTCTTTTATTGTATTTGCTACATTTTTGTTGAAAATATGTTCTTCTCTCATACAATATGTCTCAACCTCCATTAACCATCTCTTCACTCCTCCCAGCTCTCTGACATATTTCTTCTCCCCCAGATTTGTTCTCCCTCCATTTTCTCTTCAGAAAAGAGCAGACCTCCCCAAGAGACAGCCAGACAGGACAAAACAAGATACATTAAGGCAAAGCAAAAGACCTCATATTGAGGCTGGAAAAGTCAATCAAATAGGAGGAAAAGAGGCCCAAGAGCAGGCAAAAGAATCAGAGATAAACCTACTCCCATTGTTAGGCATCCCACAAAACACCAACCTAATAGCCATAAAATACATTCAAAGGACCTGGTACAGATGCATGCAGTTACAGTGGTTGCTGTTTTAGTCTCTGTGAGCCCATTTGAGCCTTGTTTAGTTGACTGAGGTGGGCCATGTTCTCCTGGAGTATACCATCTCTTCTGATGTCTAAAATGTTCCCTCCAAATCATTCTTGGTTTTCCCCAGTATCCTAGGGGAGGGACCCAATGGAGCCCTTCATTGGGACTGTCTCTGGAAACTAAGCCGAGTGTTGGTTGGGGAGAACAGCACCAAGTAACCTAGTGTACTCACATCACCTGTGATTTTTGGAAAAACATTTACAAAGTACTATTCAACCCATACAACATGAATATGGTATATTTACAATGGACATTCCTACAGAAGGCCTGCCATTTTCTGTCAGGTCTTTACAATTTAACACAGATACTCAGATGAGGCTTCATAAATGGTGCAATTAAGACAGATAATACAAGATTCCAGCAGTCCTACAAATAATTTGATTTTTATAGTGGTTAAAGAATACTGGAAACAGATATTAAATTCTTGCCTAAACAGGTACCCTTGATATTTACAGTCAAATGATCTACTATAGAAAGGTAGTGTTCAAAGTGAGTTTCAGTCTTGAAATCACAGACTGTGGGAAAGAAGTTGATATGTTATATTAATAAAGACTAATAATAATCTATAGTTACCATTATGCACATAATTCTTAAATTATGCTCCACTATAATATAAAACATATTCATTTGTTAACTATGTCATCCCTACAATAATCACTAAAGGGGAGAGTTAATGTATGGGTTATTTTTAATTAATGATTAAATCAAGGCACAAGAATTCAGGTAACATACTCTGAATTATTATGTCCTGAAGGCACAGTCAAATGCAATCTCATATCCCAGTTCTTGATTATCCTTGGTGAAAGGGAGATTGTCCTACACAGAGAAGACGTTTCCATTGTCAGCAATCAGTGAGTAATAGAAGCCTTCCCCAGAGCACCATAGGTTTCTACTAAGGACATAGGTACAGATGTCCTGATGTCAGAAGCAATGGCTGATTGGTGCAAACTTACTCATAAATGAATGTATCTACATCTGTCTTGATGACACAATGCTTCATGTTCCTTTTTAAGGATGTTGACGGGGATGCATTTTAGCTCATCACTGGTCCTAAAGTTTTACACCACTGTTTTTCCAGGATGGGTACTGCCCTGTCTAGCTTGTCTTCACACCTCTTTGTTTGCTTTTTTCCTTTCATTTTCTTCTGCTTTTAGTTTTCTGTATGCAAATATCTAAGTGGTATTAGCTCGACTGCATATCCATCCTTCTGCAGACAGTGAAAATGTGCTCTTTCTATATCCACTTTTAAAAGACTTAAAGAAACAACAAATAATTAAAAAGTGATCAATTTTAGGTACAGAATGCCAATGCCTTCTGACTGAAGCAACACCGTTGAGTCCTGATGGGATGCCAAGACAACATAGATATTCTTATTCTCTTTGAAAAAAAACCTAGTTATATAGCTATGGTTTGTATAACTAGCATTTTGGAGAAATGAAATAACTCTGTTTCCTAGTATACCAGAGATATAACACGGAAATATGTGCTTATCTACAATTTAAAAAAAGAACTAGTTTTTTTTCACTTACTGGTATGTCTAAAATGTGACAAAATAAAGGTTGTCAAAATATAGAACCCCCAAAATTCCATATGCTTTTTATTGCCACATTGCCAGGAGAAAAGAACACATTGGAGTAAAATTTAGAATTGTCATGTGTGGAATAAAAAGAATTACTGAACATTCTCGATAACAAGCAGCCCCCAGACCTAAGATGATCTTTTATTGCGGTAATTTAACATATGTCTAATTTCATAACACTGCATATTCCACTTCTCTCAAGTTTTCATACAAATTACATCAAAGAATCTCACTTTGAAGCTGGAAAGACAGCACAGAGAAGGCTATATCATAACTGTTAAGCAAGTTGCTATTTTCACAATCGGCAGAGCTTGTTTGGGCTGTGTCCCTGCACTTCACATGTGTGCAAGTGCTTTTAGTAATTAAATAATCATGCCTAATTAACATTCTAAGGTCCCAACGAGGAATGTATTTTTGCTAAAAAAATAAATAAATAAATGTGTGTAAGAGAGAGAAAGAGGAGAGAGAGAAATTTTGGCTTACTATAAGACATTGACTAAAGGTGATGTGAATAAAATTTAATGTAGTTTCTAACATAAGGATATTTAAAAAGTACTTTACTTTTATTTTTAAGACACATATATATGTATGTACATATATATGTGTGTGTGTGCCTGTCTGTGCGCACTGCTCTCAGCAGCCAGAAGAGGTTGGTAGACCCCTAGAAGCAAGAATCATAGGCAATTGAAAGCTTCTGGGAATCAAATTTGGTCCTCACAGAATCATTTCTTTACCCTAAATACAACATTTACAAATTGTCTATAGAACAACATCAAATAGCAGAATTTCTCACTGTTAACTTTATATAACTAAAATAAAATTATTTTGCTCACCCTAAGGCAGAATGCTTTACTATAGACAGGAATATATTTTCTTTAAGAAGTGTTTTCAGTGCCTGTAGAGATGGCTCAGCAGAGAAGAGTACTAGTTGCTCTTTCTGAGGACCTGTTTGATTTCAGCATCCATATGGTGGCTCACATTCATCTATAACTCTAGTCTTAGAGGGACCAATGCCTTTTGCTGGCCTTGCACCAAGTATACAAGTGGTGGGTGCCCAGAAACATGCAGGCAGATAATCCTCTTACAACACAATTTTTAAATAGATGTCTGTATATGTGTACTATGAGCCCTTCCCTTTATTGTCATTTGATATGCTTTGTAAATAGAGTTGTGTTCTTTCTTTAGCTGTCTCTCTAGGATTGTTATATGTAGGGGTGGAGATCAGAGGAAAAAAGAGGGGAATAGAAGAGAGGAGAAGAGGAGTTAAGAGAGCAACCTGTATCATAGCAATCACTTCCTCTCATTTTTGGAAATACTTTGAATTACCTATTTCCTCACCTCTAACTCACTGGTAAGCCCATTGCTATCAAAATTTCTTTTTATTACTCCACTCATCACTCAGTTAAGCTAATGCTAGCTTCATCCATGATAGCAGGTTGTTATATTCCAAGTTTATATCCAACACTAGGGAGAACCAAGCACGAATTCTAGGCTAGCCTAAGATGCATGTACACACTGTGTCTCAGAAATGAAAAGCAAAAACAAAAACAGTCATCTAGGACTTAGAGATTCTCAAGGCCACTTTACAATTATTCATATTTGATCATTATTTAATGGGGACACACACTTCCTTTTGGCGAAGTTTCCATCTCTTGTTTTATAAAACACAATACATTTCTGGGTCTTCTGTCTCCATATAACTCCTACTCTCACTCCTAATCCTCCTGATCCTCTCACTACAGATTATTTTACAGTGTCACAGAGATCAGACTTCAAATTTCAGACATCCCCTTCTCATAGTATTTTAAAATTAACAATACAATACATTAGAAATAAATCTGTGAATGATTACCTGAACCAGGTCAATCAGCATGAAAATCACCACACAAAATTTTCTTTTTTCAATAAACTAGAACATTGTCCATCCTTAGATATAAGGAAATCTGCAATTTGTAACAACATGTAGGAACTTGAAAGATGGTAAGATAATCATTACCAAGACTACAGCTAAGCCACTTTCATGGCTTTGAAACTTTGATTTAGGAGACCAGCTATCACTTTGCTTTGGTCATCTTGCTTCATGGAAACCTGCTTTCCATGAGCAACTGGAGTTATCCTCTTTAAAATGAAATCCATATTCTATTGCTCATCCACATGTGACCTGCAAATGTTTCAAAACACTTTAGACTTTAGAATGTCTTGTCAATCACAATTCCAAGGCTCAGCAAAACTTCTATGACTCAATTTGACCAATTTTTATGTAAATGCACACACTCCAGCTCTCTTGACTTTCTGTTTTTCCATTGATTTGAAAATGCTGAGCATAATACTCTTAGCCTTCTTGACCTAGAGTAACCTCATTGTGGATGTCCATAGGGAAAAATAGTCATTTTCTAGTGCCTTCAATAAAAAGGATAACATCACAATATACTCTGTTTCTATAACTTAAAAATCTCATTTGATAACCAAATTGTACTTGAATTCTTTTACAAAGCGACTATCACATATATAGCACTCTTTATTATATAACTTTGTATATTATGATGCTAATATTAAATCCAGGTTAGGCACACGAAAGTATTTTTTGCTTATTCTTCACAGTGCTGAATTTCCAGTACTTGCTACATCACAGCTGGACAGTTCACCAAAGCTGAGTTGTAACAACTGCTTCCATATCCCCTGACTTTCACATCATAAATTTTCTGAAAAGCATTCAAGATGCTATTTGGTTTGCCCTCATTGCTTTGATATTATCAAAACTCCTATTGTTCATCAATCGATTTAACACTTGAACATTTAGTGTTTTGCTATATGCCTTCGGTTTAATGCTCTCATGTTGTCTGAAGATAGCTGTGCTCTTTTTTCTTCTTTTGTTTCTGATATTACAACTTCTTTATAACATTTATTCCTTCTCTTTGATCTCTCTGAATCCTCCCATACACTCCTCTCCACTCTCCTTCAAATTCATGACCTCTTTTCCCACTAATCATTATTGCATTATTCAAAAAAAACCTTCTGAGTCTATATAATGCTACTTGCTTGTCTGTGTCCATGGATGACTGTTTGGCACTGGACAACAAATTGGTATGGTCTTCTGTGTGGATGTCAGCTTTTATCAGTTGCCCATAGTGCTTTGTACAGAGTTGAGGCCTCAAGTGTTTTCCTCTGCCCAATTTGGCTTGCTCTTTGGTGTCACCTTTGTTCATCTCACATTTGGGAAGTTGTATTAGTGAGACTTTAGGTGTGTAGCTTCTGATTTTTCTAGGAGACACTACTTCACAGAAAACTCCCCAATTATCTGACTTCTACTACTTTTCAGCCTCCTTTAATGTTCCAAGTCCTAAGGTATGGTAGATTTTTGTAGATGTAGCCACTGAGACTGGGCTCAACAACTCAGCTTTTTTTTTTTATTACTTATGTTTTTTTGTAGTGGATTCTATTGCAAAAAGAAGTTTCTCTGATGAGATGTGAAAATTACACTTACCTATGGTGTAAGGACAAATGTTTATAGACTGTGGTTAGGGATCTTGCTAGTCTAGTAAATTAATGATTGTAGATTTTCTCCCAATAGCCATAATGTGACTAGCACTGATTAGTTAGCAAGGTTTTGATGTGGGATTCCTCTCTGTACACTGTGAATATGATTGGCTGATAATAATGAAAATGGGCTTGGCCTGGGTAGCACAGATCTATGTCGGGGAAAACTAAACTGAATGCTGGGAGGAAGAAGAAGGAGTCAGAGAGAGGCCATGTAGCTCTGCTGGAGCCAGATGGAACATTATCTGGAAAGCCACAGCTACTTTGTAATACACAGATTACTAGAAATGTGTTAAATTAAAATGTAAGAACTAGGCAATAAGAAGTTAGAGCTAATATGCCAAGCAGTGTTTTAAATAATATAATTTCTGTGTGTTTATTTTGGGGCTGAGCAGCCAGGTACCAACAAGCAGGCCTCCTTACAGGTTTCTAGTAGCAAACACAATATCCCTCCTTTTGAGCAAGTCTTAAATCCAATTAGAGAAATACTGGTTACCACCAAGGCATGTGTGCCACTAATATACCACTAAGGTGTACTTATACTAATACTGTGTTAGTAGCTGATGTGGTTCATAGACGCCATATCTGGGTAGGACTGCTGGCTGCCTCCCTCCTTTGGAAGCTGTCTAGATACCTTCTTGTACCATTATAGCTAATCCCCATGTAGGGAACATTCTGGCCAGAATAGCCTCATGTCTGAGGTGCATGTGATCTTCAGCAATAGGAATTTACCTTCTACTTCTGGTATAACCAAAGTCAACAGCAATAGACTGCATATTTTGGGAGCTTCTCACACTTTTTTTTAGCATTTCAAACATTTGAAATTTGTTTACATGTTTGGCCTGTCTTCCTACCACCAGAATAACTATGGGACACTGAAGCATATATTCAGAAATAGTGCCTTTCTTTCATATTTAAACCCAGGATGTAGAACTGAGCACATAATCATGGTTTTTAAACTTTTAGTTTGGATCAATTGGCATATTTAAGGCTAGGAAAAATCATGAAGAAGCTCAATATACCTCAAAGAACATATCCATAAAGCACAATTTGCCCTTTAGAAGGTTTTTATGCACATCAACATTTCTTGCATTAATGGTTTTAAACATCTCACAAATTGGTGATAAACTTAAGGCAGTTTCTGTGCAGAACAGCATCGTGCGTAAAGAGCTGTAGTGTAAGTGTGGCTGACATTTTCTTACTGAGAGGTTTGCTTTAGAAATAACCCCTTGGGGGTTGGAGATGGCTTTGCTGATAAAGGCACTTTGTGCTCTTGCAGAGGACCCAGTTTTCATTCCCAGAACCCATATTGGACTGTTCACAAGTACCTGTGACCTAGCCTCAGGGAAAGGGATGCCCTTTACTGGCCACATAGCTCCTTGTATTTACATAGGAAAATACCTCCAGTGCATATGGGAGCTCACCAAGGCCAGTTGGACCGGGACTGATGGAGCATGTGATCAAAC
>LOJH01064749.1:0-10558 GCA_001685095.1 Ellobius talpinus
AAAAACAGACAAAAAGGGCAATGGTCTGTCATATGCCATGAGCATCGACCCTCACCCCAGAAGCATCATCTTGCCTGCACTGAGGGAACTGATACAGGCTGAGCACAAGGCTATGGCTACTCTGTCCTCTCAAACTCTATCACAGACCTCACTGACAGCCCTGAAGGTGTGGCAAAAAGAGGTGCTCCTGCAGGGCTACAATTTACCCTGGGAGCCTGGGGAGCTGAGGTCAAGGACAAGGAACATCACAAACCCACCACACCTTAGGTAGGACTCCATGCCAGACACCTCATAAGACGCCCTGACAGGTGAGCACCATTACAGGACAACCAGCCCTAAGCCTGCTAAAACTCAAGAAAGTCTGATGGGTTAATAATTGTCGCTGCTCTTGGTTCCCAGTTCCCTGTTATGTTCTTCCTGGGCCTTTTTCTCCCATCTTGGCAAGTTTTAAGCAAGTCTGCTTCCCTAGCCACAGCTAGACCCACCCAAGACCTGCATCAGAAAATTACGTGGGATCCATCCACTGCTCCCCCTTGCTTCTGCCATCTCCCACAGGGGACCTGTCACACGGTCCCTAGTTAGCCCGCCTTACTCTTACCCCATCCAGCAGCAGAGCAAGCCTTAAAGTAATCCAGGTTGGGGCACTACCTTTCCTCTTTGTCCAGATCCTCACTAACTAACAACTACCACCCTTTAGAAATTTGTTCAAATGACATATGCTCCCCACCCACCTCTAAGCTCCCATTAAAACTGCTGCTAAATTCTGTGCCTCCCTTTTAAAGGTGGCCACAGTCACCATCAAATGTACATCATCAAAGAGCCACTGTTGGTGGCACTCAATGGCAAGCAAGACTATAAGGAATTGGCCCACAAACAGGGTATTCTAGGACTAGGTGAGGCTAAGAGGTTTGAGGCATAGGCAGGAGCTGGCAGCCAAACTGAGGCACATACTAAAGGAGTACCCCTGTATGGCCAGTGCCAGTGGTGGCAGCAGAATGAGATCCCAGCCCATCTCAAATCATAGAAGGATCACATACCTCAATGACAGAACAGGCACAGAGTTCCCTGGAGTCCTCTATGGTCAGGACCAGAGGACACAGACATTGATAAGCAAGGTTTGGGCCCTCCTGGCCAGGGCTTCAGCAAACCCATCACTCACCTCCAGCTGCAGCCAGCACCATTCGAGGAGCTTTGTAATGCCTGTTGAGGTAATCAGTCAAGTCTGCGCGCGACAGCCTCCTGCAAAACACGCAGCTGAGTCACCCAAAATGTGGCCGAGAAGAGGCATGGCATCTCTGCAGAGCAGGCTTTAACACACCCCTCTCAATCCAGCCTCTGTCACCTACACCTGACCCACAGGGCAACAGAAGGTGTGAGCTAATACTGGGCTCTGAAAGGGCATCAGATCCCCGCTGCTGTACACTCCCAACAGAGGACAAAGTGGTACACAGAAGGCACACCTAGATGTTCCCTCCCCTACACTGTCAGGATATCCTAAACAGAGTCCAAGACAAGTGAAGACCCTAGACAGGGGCATAGGACCAGAAGGCAACACAACAATTCTATGAATTAGGAAAACAACACAGGCAGCTAGACGACCTACACTCTGTGACTGATGGGGACACGCACTGCTTCAACTTCACCCAGCTCCTCTCACCTGACATTCTCACTGGGCCCCTCCACAGCCTGGCCCAGAGGTGTGCCCTGGAATGCTGTGGCATGCAGGTAATCAAAGACCACGTTCTGCATAGAGGCATCATTTTCCTGCATCTCCCGCAGGATCACATCTCGTTCCTTCTCGATCTGGGAGTCTTCTAGACTGCAGTTCTGCACAATGTCTGCCAGGAGCTCCACAACTGGACACAGAAGGTTGTGTTAGCCGGGCACCGTGCTACACAACCCAATCCCGACATTTGGGAGGCCAAAGTAGGAGATTACCAAGAGTCCAAGGACGCCCAGGCTACACAGTGAATTCAAAGCCAACTTGGGCTACATGATGGGAAGTTATATCAAAAAACTTGAGCTGACTCAGTGGGTAAGGGCATCAGCCACCAAGCATGATGACCTGAGTCTGAGTACCAGAACCCACATGGTAGGAAGAGATAACTGACTTCTGCTAAGCTACCTCTGACCAAGCTTACACAAACACACATACAGTTTAGAAAAAAAAAAGCTTTAACAAGATGGCATATCCCACCTGGGTGGTACTGGTGCTCACTTTTACTCCCTGTATTCAGGAGGCAGAGGCAGGCAGATCTCTGTGAGTAAGAGGCCAGCCTGGTCTACAAGAGCTAGTTTGAGAACAGGTTCCAAAGCTACAGAGAAACCTTGTCTTGAAACATGGGGGGGAGATCTCCCACTGGTGTATGCTCATATTAGTTACTTTCAATAAGGCCACAGCCCAGGGGGAAGTCCAGTTCTGAGGACAGTCTGGAGCTCTTTGGGAGCCTGACTTCTGCAGCCCTGGAGACCTACCCTTCTATGCCCATGCCTTCCTCCAGGTGTTACCTTTTGGCAGGTCCTTGGACAGCGCCTTGATGAGGTAAGCAGTGTGCTCCCGAGTGGTATAGGCATTAAGATGAGCCCCCATACTCTCTACCTCCTTCTCTAAGGCATTGCCAGGACGATTCTTTGTTCCCTAGAATCAAGATAGCAAAAGGATCAAGGCCTGGAGCTGGCTCAGAGGGTAAGAGCACTGGCTGCTCTTGCAGAGGATGCAGGCTTGGTTCCCAGCACCCATGTGGTGGCTCACAGCCATTCCTAACCCCAGTTCCAGGAGATGCAATAGGCAAATACACGGTATACATTTATGTTGTGGGAACGCCTTCAGCCAATAGCCTGTAAGACACTGGCCCACTTTGGGCATGGTCTCATGTACTGTTAAGAGCAGATGTAAGCATGTGGAGGAGGGGCGCTTTTTCTGCAGGATTTGGTTCCAGTTTCCAGCACACACAGAGGACTGTAGATTGCTACCCTTACTGTGAGTTTATCCCCAAATAAATAACCTTTGTTATACTCCATTCCGTATTATTGTGGAACTCTTTGATACTACTACAATTTAGTGCCCAACATTTAAAAAAAAATCCAAACCAGGAGCCACAGAATACAGGAATCTGCCTTCAAAGGTTGAAATTCCAACACATACTTCCCTCAAGAGTCTGTATTCAACACAGTAAGTAGGCCCTCAGTAGAGCAGACAGCACCATGGGCTGTTTGGAGACAGTCAGGGACAAGGACAGCAGGGCTGAGCAAGTGGTGCCTAACAACCAGAGTTCCCTTGACAGCCTAACCTGCCCTCTGCTCTTGACTGCAGATGTAATGTGATTGGCGGCTCCAAGTCCCTGCCACTGTACTTCCTGCTATGACAGACTGCAACCTGGAAGGGGGACCTCAGGCAGGGACTCACCACATAAACACTCAGAAAAAACTAAGCCCATACTGCTCCTTCCCAGAAGCATAGCCAGCGATTATGCCCCAAAAGTTCCACAGTCAAGAGACTAATTTTTTGGACTCTGGTCTTTGAGACAGGCGGTTCACATTGAGGGGAATCATGAACTTCATGAGACTTACCTTGAAAGCCAGATGTTCCAAAAAGTAGCCTGCCCCATTGTTCTTCTCAGTCTCATACCGGCTGCCAGCATCAATCCACACTCCCACCTGTACAAGAAACCACCAACAAAAGGAGCCAACAAATCAGCCTAGTTCCGTCACGAAATACCCTGAGTAACTCTGCGTATTTCATAATGTCCTCCTAGGCTGCTCCAATAAGAGCCCTACAGAGACAGGAGAGCCCACAGCACAGGGAAAGTCCACATGACTACACTGCCTCACCTTTTACCTGAAACAGGTTTCCCCATGGGCTATCAAAGGCATCCAGGAGCATTTTTGGTGTTCATCTTTAAGGCACTGCCATGCTTTGAAGCCTAACCTGGCTTTGAATGCACAGAAATCCCCCCGCCTTATTCTCTCAACTGTGTCCATTTACCTGGATCCACAACTATAATTTTTAGTTAATTCTGTTTTCTTCTGTGCACGAAGCCTATCATTCACAGACAACAGTCCATGCTCTACACTCTAAGAACTACATGCAAGTTAGGGTAAGGTGACCTGTAACCCCAGCACTATGGAAGTCAGAAGCAGGATCATGAGTTCAAAGCTAGCCTGTGATAGGAGGACTTAGACACTTTGTGCGGATTTTATTCTTCCGTCAGGGAGGAAAGCTCCTGACTCTACACTTCATCATTTTAAAAAGGTGCTGAAGCAGGGTGTGGTAGCACACTTTAATCCTAGCAGAGGTAGGTTTGGGGCCAGCCTGGTCTACATGGCAAGTTCTAGCCCAACCAGGGTTACATAATGAGACTTTGTATAAAAAACAAAGAGAAAATAACTTCCATAGTGAAACCCTATAATGACTCAGTAACTTTTCAACATGGAGTCTAGTCATGCCGCTAGGCTGGTTCTGAACTTCTGGGTTAAACAATCCTCATCTTTCAATCCCTCAAATGTTTAGGACTATAAGCACAGGCCATTGTATCCGGCTTTAGGAAGACTTCATCCTATTTAAGTACCGGAGATCAAACACAAAGCCTCATGAATACTTAGCAATTGCTTTACCACTGATGTACATCTATAGACCTCAAAGAATTTTTTTAATGATTTATTTTTATTTTATGTGAACTGGTGTTTTCCTACATGTCTACATGAGGGTGTTGGTTACCCCTATAGCTAGGGTTACAGACAGTTGTGAGTTACTTTAAGTGGGTGCTGGGAATAGAGCTTGATTCTTCTGCAAAAACTGTAGAAGCTTTTAACCACTAAGCCGTCTCTCCAGTCACCCCTTCTACCATGCATGCCTCAGTATAAGAATCTTAATATTCTAGCCGGGTGGTGGTGGCACACGGCTTTAATCCCAGCACATGGGAGGCAGAGACAGGTGGATCTCTGTGAGTTTGAGGCCAGCTTGGTCTAAAGAGTGAGTTCCAGGACAGGCTCCAAAGCTACACAGAGAAACCCTGGCTCAAAAAAACAAAACAAAAAACCAAAAACAAACAAACAAACAAAAAAGAATCTTAATATTCCTTTCAATTTTTAAGACTGGGTCTCACTATGTACTCCAGGCTGAACTGGACTGAGAGACCCACCTGCTTCTACCTTCTGAGTGTGAATCTTATATTCTTTTTGGGTTTTCTTGTTTTTTGAGAGAGGGTGTCATGTAGCTCAGGCTGGCCTTGAATTTATTCTGCAGCTGAAAATAGCCTTGAATTCCCAATCCTCCTGTCCCCACATCCCAGTACTAGGATTATAGGTATGCAAGAATCGAATGTCTCCCAGGGTGCTGTGAAACAGACTACTTACCCATGTGACCGAGCTTTTTATTATCTGTTCATTGTTGCCTTAAGTTTTCCACATGCTTTGCAAACAGATGTTGATACACTAGTGTGTAGTATAATTTTGGGTAAACATGTGTTTTGCTCTTTGTGTGAATGCATGTGCACCTGTGTGAATGCATGTGCACCTGTGTGCACATGGTGGCAGAAGGTGGATATCATATCCATCAAGGCTGGAGCTGCAGACATTCGAAGAACTCCCAGCTTGCTATCTGCGTGCTGGGATGTGTTCTCCTCTTCTCGTGTTGCACAGCCAATAACTTTAACCATGGAGCCATCTTTCTAGCCCCAAACATTCACCTTAGACTACAATCCACAGTATCCTTTGATTTTAACTGATACCATTCTTTCTTTGGAAATCCTCACAATCATAGTACCTTAGAGTCTGTGGAATACAGCATGATTTACTAAGCTTTCTTAGAGTCTGCATACACAGCATCCACGTATCAAGCAAGTTGCCTACCACCATGCCCTGTGTTTGGCAACAATTTAGATCATGGGACATTATTTGTCCCTGGAAAACTGAATCAGTCAATAAAAACATAAAGCCCTAGCCAGGTAGTGGTGATGTATGTCTTTAACCCCAGCACTTGGGAGGCAGAGGCAGGTGGATCTCCATGTTCGAAGCTAGCCTGGTCTACAGAGTGAGTTCCAGGACAGCCAGGGCTATACAGAAAAACTGGACAGGAAAGAAAATTTTTATTTTTAAATATGTGTCTATGTGTATGTGGCATGGTAAGATGGTGTAGAGGTTAAGAGCACTGGCTGCTCTTCCACAGGATAGAGGTTCAATTCCCAGCACCCACATGGTGGCTCTCAACCATCTGTAACTCCAGTTCCAGAGGATCTGAAGTCTCTTTGGGCCTCCATGGGCATCATGCACACACAGTACACATACATGCATTTGGGTAAACCACTCAAACACATAAACAATAAAGACTAGACACACTAGTCTCCACTCTCCTCAGTACTGGTGTCAGACCCAAATTGCCACATTGGGGATCCAAGTTATGTAGGTATATTAGAGTTCCACAATTCAGGTCCTCATGCTTGAGTAGCAAGCACTTAACACACTGGGCCATCTTCCCAGCCCTTCAGAGGTTTTTTTGAAGTGCATTCCTGGTCTAGCTACAGATTATATAGCCTAAGTGGTGAGTCTAGTAGATCTGGATGTCTTTCTGAAAGTCACCTCAAGTCTCTGAAATCTAATTTTTTTTGTTATAAGACAATAATCACCTCTCTCTTGCCGTTGGAACAAAAAGCTGGAAAAGAATTGGGCCCCGTCCTTGGCAAGCACCGTAATGTTGGCTGGAGGGCTGCCGCTATTAAGTTAGGGCAGGGCTGAAGTCAGGTACTCGGACAAATCAAATCTGGCGGCAATAAGCCAGTCTCCACCCAAAACGCAGGAGAAGGCGGCCCAAGGTCATATCCCAACCCGGGAACACTTCGGGCCCGTCTAGAGGGCTGGCGATTACTCACAGTGCAGGTAGGATGGGAGGACTGCTCCGAGGCCACGCGCAGCCCGTTGTCCAACACGCTGACCTGGGTCTCCGGCACGCTCTGGAGCGCCTGGGCGAAGGTGGCGGTACCCCGCAAGGCGGGTGACCTCAGCAGGGCCGGCTAAGGAAGAAGACGACCCTGTAAGAACTGCTCTCCGAGCCTTTGACAGTGGGACCCCGGCTCTCAGGCCCGAGCCAGAGAAGCCAGCCATCCCCGCCCTCCGCGGTGACCTTCCCAAGGCCCTGACCCCGCGACCTCCCCACTCGGCGCGGCCACTACTGACAGCCTGCTTCTTGTCTGCGTGCGGAAGCCCTGAGCCCCGCAGAGCAGCGTTCTCACCGCCACCTCACCGTGCGGCCGGAGCGAAGGAGCACTTGCGTCCCGGAGCAGGCAGCTCGGCAGACTGAGGAGGCCGCCATCTTCTACTTCCTGTCGGCATAAAGCCGCTTCACGCATGCGCAGAACAGAGAAGGCGGAGTCTGAGGCGGAGACGCAGGCGCTGTACGGAAGACTTGGCGCTCGATCGCCCCCTGACGGGCATCGGGTCCATTCGCAAGAATTAATGTTTGTTTTTCCTTTGGTTCTAAGCCATTGATAGACTCTGCTCAGCTGGCTGTCCATCAACCTGCTGCTGGCCCTCCTGTTGTCCCGGTCATGCCTTCTTCCACCTGAGGGAGGCGCTGTGCACTGTTTCTCTCCAGCTGCGGGAGCGCGGTGTGCACTGCACGGCGGCGGCGGCGGCGGCGGCGGCGTGTGGGGGGGTGCCTGGAGGGCAGGGTGTAAACCCGGGAATCGACCCAAGGGTTGAAGCGAAGCACCAGCCTGCCAGTGATTCCCCAGCAACAAGGTGGCCACTGAAGTTAATTTGAAAGAATAAAATGTCTAAATGGTTGACCTGAAAAACGTTTAATAGTATATTGCCAAAACAGTATTGAATGTCAGCACTTAGGAAATGGAGGCACAGAAGTAGCATCCTGCCCTGTGTAAGGAGTTCAAAACTAGCCTGGGTTGTGTAAGACAGTGTCTCCAAAGTGCGGGTCGGGGGGGGGGAAGGATGTGTATAAAAAACAGAACGTGTAAAGGTTAATTTGTGAAACAGGATTTCTTTGCTTGGCAAACAAAAAACTAATCCCCCCTTTTTTAATGAAAATGATTTTCCTACATCTGTGATCTTTTCAAAACTTTTTTTAAAATTTATCTGGGCAACCTGGTCTACCAAGTGAGTTCCAGAACAGCCAGTGCTGTCACAAAGAGAAACCCTGTCTTGAAAAACAAAAAACAAAACAAAAAACTTCTCTGAAATCAGACAAAAGATGCTTAGTGTGTGTTGATTGAGAATTTGTGTACCAAAATTACGATTTAGAGAGGAAATAAAGTGAAAGAATCTTTTAAATTACTGGGTTGCTGGATATGGTGGTAAATGTCTTTAATCCCAAGAGGCAAGGGCAGATAGATCTTTTGTGTTCCAGACTAGCCTGGTAAGTACAATGAGCCAGGACTATATAGTGAGAGCCTGTCTCAACAAACTAACACACAAAACAAACCTGCTATCTCTTCTTTGAAAGACAGGGTGTCCTGTAGCCAAGGATGACCTTGGACTTCTGAACTCCTACACCCCCCTCCCAAATACTAAGATTTCTATGGTGCTAAGAAGAAAAGTCAGCATCTCAGGAGTGCTAGGCAAACACTACCAACTGAGCTACATCCTCAGCCCTCTATCAGCTTTTTGTCGATGTTAATTTTTAATTTAAAATTATTTTTATTATCTGTTACTTGTATATGTGCACATGATGTGTGAGGGGAGGGGGCATGTCCCTACACGTGTTCAAAGGTCAGAGGACAACTTTGGGGCATCAGTTCTCTCTTTCCACCTTTACATAGATTCCAGGGATCAAATGCAGGTCACCAGGCTTGTACAAAAGTGCCTTTACCTGCTGAGTCACTTATAGAGCAGCCTTATGTTTACAGAACCGTTGAGCAGATGGTACAGAGATCCACCATGCACTCCCACAAGCACAAGGGAGCAGCTTTTATTGACATCTTACATTGGTATAAGTCATCTATTACTATTAATGGGCCATTATTAGTTCATCATTAACTGAAGTCCACAGTTTGAACAGATTTCCTTGAGTTTTTTTTTTTGGCTAATGTCATTTTTCTGATTCAGGACAGTACCTTACATTTGCCTATGTTTCTCCTGTTTATGACTCCTGTGGGTTTTTTGTTTGTTTGTTTGTTTGTTTGTTTTTGCCATCCTAGACTTTAATGTAACCATTTAAAGACTTTCAATTAAATGCTATAATGAAAATGGAGTGTGCTGTTTGGAAGCCTGTGCGGTGCAACCAAAAACAACAACCAACCTGACCTTCCTTTGCAGGTCTTCCTGAGACCTTAAACCCTGAGCAGTAAACCAGATGGCCCTCCTACTCAGTTCTGTCTGCGCACCTCACAGTGCTTCACCCACTCCTTTCGCTATTACGCCTGTGGCCTATTAGAAGTTGCATCATTCGAATGAGAAGCTATTTCGATATAAATAGAAAGACATTTACAAGACCCTTTTCCACCAGAATGTCTCTTTGTAGTGGCTTAAAATCTGAATATTTGACGATTCTTGTATCATTACATCAGTAGATCTCATGGGTGTTGTTGTTTCAGAGGTTTGCTTTTTTGTTTTTAATGTATAAAGGGTTTGTCTGCCTGTATGGAGGCTAGTAGATGACTCTGAATCCCCTGGAACTAGAGTTGTAGACAGTTGTGGAATATCATGCTGGGAACTGTACACTGTACCTGGGTCCTCTACCAGAGCTGCAAATGTTCTTGACCACTAAAGCCATCTATCTCTCCAGCCTCTTGTGGGGTTTTGGTTTTGTTTTTTTAAAAGATTTACTTTTAAATATTTTATGGGTATTGAATGTATTGCCTATTGCCTGAGTGTATGTACATGTACCACGTGTGTGGCTGGTGCTCTCAGAGGCCAGAAGAGGGAATTGGATCCTCTGGGACTTGAGTTATAGATGGTTATGAGCTGTTGTGTGGCTGATGGGAATGGGACCCAGATGATCCCCTGCAAGAGCAGTAAATGTTCTTAACTTCTGATTCAACTCTCCAGCCCCAGGTTTTGTGTTTTTTGTGTTTTTTTTTTTTTAAATTCAGTACTGGGCCACTGAGATGGGTAAAGAAGCTTCCTGCTAAGCCTGACCACCCAGATTCAATCCCTGGAAGCCATATTGGTGGAAGGAGAGAACTAACTCCATGAACTTGTCCTCAGACCCCCACATGCACACAGATTCTTAAGTGCACACACAAATAAATAGATAAAAATTTAAAACATGATTATTTGCCAGACTGGGACATGGTTTAATGATAGTTTATACAAGATCCTGCATTCATTCCCCAGCATCACGTAAGAAAACTGGGTTTTGTTTGTTTTTGTTTTTTGTTTGTTTGTCTGAGACGGTCTCAGCTGGGCATATGGTGCACACTTTTAATCCCAACACTTGGGAGACAGAGGCAGGAGGATCTCTGTGGGTTCAAGGCCAGCCTGGTCGATCTAGAGTTCCAGAGCTACATAGTGAGACCCTGTCTCAGAGAGAGGGGAAGGAGAGGGAGGGAGATAAAATGTCACTATGTAGCCCTGGCTGGCCTGGAACTTGCTATATATATATATATAT
>LOJH01064752.1:0-10557 GCA_001685095.1 Ellobius talpinus
TGGTGATATGCAAGATATTCATCAGTGTGGTTATAGGATGGGGCCAGTTGAGTCGCCCTCTCCTTAGCTACTCAAGGAGCAAGCTGGTGTCATCTCCTTGGACACCTGAGATCCCCTCTAGAGTCAAGACTCTTGTCAACCCTAAAATGGCTCCCTTAATTAAGATATCTAATTCCTGCTCCCATATCCACCTTTTAAACATGAAAACAATGTAAAAAATTTAAAAATTCTAAGAGGAAAATTGAGACTTTACCAATGGGCAGGAATATACCCAGCAGAACTTTCACTAATGATGAAATTGACAAATTATGGACAGAAATTGAACCTCGTGAAAGAACTTGCAGTATTTTTTGGAGGCAGATTAACAATAAATATCCCAAAGGCAAGAGAATTCAATCTATAAATAGAACTAACTGGAACCTTCATTTCATTGTACAGGGAAAACCAAGATCTGATACCCTTACATATTTTACTGTTGTAAATTAATCAGGAAAGGCAGGTTACAAATGAGAAACTTTAAGGAAAGTGGCTCAATACCCATATGATTCTGTCTAAAAATCAGAATTATATGCTATTATCATGGTATTAATGGAACGTATAGAACAGGTTTTCAATGCTTTAAGTTTGAAAAAGGCTGTACAAATTAAGATTGAGAATATAGAGTTACTGACTCACAATATGCAGAAAGTTGATTTGTATATTGAAACTGCTGGAGTTATGCCAGATGTTACAAAATTAACTTTATTATTTATTCAGTTATAAGAAATAATCAGGAATAGGAATATATATATATATATATATATAGCACAAATCTGATCATATACACATCTGCCAGGTGCTCTAGCACAAGATAATGAAGAAATTGATCAACTTTTTATAGAGAATATATTGGAGGCCTCAAAAATGCATAAAAACATGTCAATAGCAAAGGTTTGAAAAACAAAATTTTTATTTTACTGAACAGCAAGCCAGAAATTTGCAAGAAAATGTCCTACTTGTTCATTATACCACCAAACTCAATTGCTGGCAGGAAGTAGCTCAAATGATACTCAAAGGAATAAAATCTGGCAAAATGGAAGCCTTCTATTTAATATAAGCTAGAATACTAAAATATTTATGCTGCAACATTGATATCTATTCAGGTTTTCAATGCTTTAAGTTTGGAAAAGGCTGTACAAATTAAGATTGAGAATGCTCCAGCATATGTCTCTAGTAAAATGAAAGTTTTTTGCTTACTACAATGTAAAGCATATAACATGTGTACCACACAGTCCTACAGGGCAGGAAATTATGGAAAGATCAAATTGAACTCTAAAAATATATTAAAAAGAGATAGAGAGGGATGACAAAGAGCCTCAGAAATAAATTGCATAATACATTAATAACTTTGAATTTTCTAAATACTAATGAGGAAGGAATGACAGCTGCAGAGAAACATTTGATAATAGAAAAAAGCTATGAAATAAATTAGCGTGTATTTTTTAAAGATGTGTTTACCTCAGAATGGAAACCATGATATGTGTTATATTGGGGAAGGAGGTTTGCTTTTGTTTCTGCAAGAGAAGAAAAGCAATGGATACCACTATAATTGATAAATATTAGATTTGAGCAACAGTGACCATTCACTCTAAACTAACCTATTAAACTAACAAATGCTTTCTGTTTGATCAGATATAACTTGCTGTAAGGGAATCTTCCCATAATTAGGGATGGAAAAGGGTTTTGCTTTGGTCTTTTCAGAAAAATGAAGGCATTCAACTAAGGAATCTGAGGACCACTAGACAAACAAGACATGCAAAGGAAAAGGACAAATCATCCAAAAAAGTCCCAAGAAAAAAAATAATTTTGCCTATCATCATTTCACATCTCCAGCAGAACAAAATCTTATAAATATTCCTAAATTCTTTTTAGTTCCTGACCATAACCAATAACAACTTGTAACCAAACCCTCTAAGGAATGACAAATATCTATAACCCATTGAACAACCAAAAACCATCTACCCCACCTCTTGAGAATGAGCATCATATTCTTAATTTTACTTCCTGCTGTCTGGGGGCTACAGAATCTTTAGGGGATGCTGAAAAGAAAAGTTTAGATTAATTCTCAAGTCCAGGAAGAGATAGCTGTATTATTTGTTGTCCAGCCCAGTCTCTATGTAATGAGGGAGTACAGAGTTTGTCTCAATCCTGGCTAGGGTATTCTTTAAGACTGAGTAATCAAAGATAGCCACCTTGAAATTGTTCTGAGTAATTTGTAGTCCAAAAACAATCTTTAGATGATGTCTTTCAGCATAGACTTGTTATCATAGTCCTAGTGATATCATCATTGTGTGGCATCATCCTTTTGGAGACTTCAAAGGTTGCTCTTAAACATGGTCTTGGTTCACTTCAGAAAACTTAAACATTTTAAGTGTCATATGCAGCAGATCTCAAAGAGGTTAACATTCTTTGTTATGTATACTCAGAGTACAAAAATTTAATTTTTAATTACCTGATAGAGACTCGAGCATGAAATAATGTACAGGAAGCTAGAAGTACTTTTTATAAAATTAGTTAGTAGTTGATATGACCGTTAATATAATAATAAAAGTTTTATCATATATATTTTATTCTTACAAATTTTTAGATTGTACTTATGCCTCAAAAAATAGAAACCAAAGATTATGATATTAGTTGCAATAAAAGAGTCCTTTAATTTGGTTTTTCTTTTGTACCATATCAGGAGGTTCTTCTGACATAGAGAGTTTGAGTGTAACTTTATCAAGCATGCTTGGGTTTAAAGAAGGAGAAAGTCACACTCCAACTCCATTGCCAACATTGATTTTTAATTAGACTGGGACTACAGAAGCACTATTTGCATCATATGTCTCTAAAGAGCAGTAGAAACAAAAATTTGGGAAGATTTATAAAATTTTACCCTGTTGGAAATGGGATATAATTATAGGCCAATTCATTCCTTTTCTTGGTACAATTTTTTTGCGGTAGATTTGTCCTTTTTCTTCAGATGTCCCATTTGCCTAGTGGTCTTATGATCCATTAGCTGGGTGCCTTTATTTTCTTTAAAAGCCCAAATCAAAATCCTTTCCCAACCCTGATTTTGGGTAGTTTCCCTTATTGCAAGTTATATCTGAATAATAAATCTAGCAATTGAGAAGCATGAATTTAGATTGAAAAGCCATGCTGATTGATTAAATATCACCTCTTCTAATCAAGGGGTGTTTCTTGTTCAAATCAAATCCATATCAATTTTAATAGTATCCATAGATTTTCATCTCCTGTGGGAACAAAAGCTAAACATCTCCCCCAACGTAACACATGTCTTGGTTTCAATTCTAAGATCAGCACATCAGCACAGTATACAGGCTGATTTAATTCCATAATTTATTCTAATATCTAATGTCTCTATAAAGATCTTGTTCTTTTCTTAATAGAATATGAAAAATTTCAAGTTCATAAAGCATTATGAAATCTACTTTATCTACTTTCTGTTTTTTAATATATCCTTTAGAGTTCAATTTGATCTTTCTATAACTGTCAGCCCTGTAGGATTGTGTTCCTGTATTATGCTTTATATTACATATTAATAAGTAAAAACTGTTTTTTTCTTAGAGACATGCTGAAGCATTGTCTGTCTTATTTGTACAGGTATACTCATAGTGTCCATAATTTCTAGCAAATGTGTGATTACCAAATTAGCCTTTTCTGAACTAAAAGCAGGTACTCATTGAAAACGTGAGTAGGTATTATTGGTGTAGTGTGCCTATTTTAGTGCTTCAAATTCCACAGTGTGGATCACAACCATCTGTCAGATTTAATTCCTTTGACTACCCTTTGGGTTACTTCCTGCCAGTAGTGGTGTTTGCTTATATAATTTCCTTGGCTTGTTGCCATATGATACAAAAATCTTTTTTAAACCTTTGTTATTGACATGATATATGCTATAAACCTTTGAGGCCTCCAGAACATTTCCAATCAATAATTGATCAATTTCTGGATTAATTTTTGCTAGAGTACCTGGCATACCTATGAGGGATCTGATGTGTGTTATGTATATAGGATGTTTCCTATTCCAGATTATATCTTGTAACTTAGTAATAAAGTCAAATCTTTATCACCTGGTATAAATTCAGTGGTTTCAATATGTAATACAACTCTTCTTGCATATTGTGAATTAATAACTATGTTGAGATATTCCTTAAAATCAATTATTCCCACAAAAATAGCATATAATTCTGACTTTTAGACAGAATCTCTTGGTCAGGGTTCACTTTCTCCCCATAATTTGTCACTTTCATCTTTAGTAAATGGTACTACAATTTCTGTTGGTCCCTTTCCTTCTAATTGATAAAGTCTCAATTTTTGTTTTATAATTAACTCAGAGACACTTTACATATAAGTTTTTACTTTTTACTCATTTTATATGGTAAAACTATGCATTTTAAGGTAATATCTTCCCTTTGAATTAAAGTTCCTGTAGGAGAATGATTAGAGTATATGACCAGATGCAGTTAACCTGTAGAGTCTCATGATCCACAAGTGTAATCTCTAATTTTTCTTCCACTAAAGACAATTCTCTCTCAGGTTCAGATGATAATTTCCTGGGATTATTGAAGTCCTTGTCACCATCTAAGGTTTTGATTAAATTAACAGTTCATCAGGTTTTATCCCAGTAGTGGGCAGTAAATTGGAAATATGTCCTAGCAATCTTTTAAAGCTATTAATAATCTATAATTGATCTCCTCTAATTTGCAGCTTTTGGGGTCTAATTTTTGTAAACCACCTTTATAGCCTAAATAATTAATATATTCACTTTGTATTTTTTTCAGAAGCAATTTTTTAACTGAAAATAAGCCAAATTTTTCTTAATTCTTCAAACATTCTTGCTAAAGTATCTGCATTTGAATCAGCTAATGAGATGTAGTCCATGTAATGATAAAATATAGACTGAGCAAATTGTGTATGTACTATTTCAAAGGATGTCTCACAAAATATTAGCAAAAGGTGGGGCTATTTAATATTCTCTATGGGAGAATCTTCCATTAATATCTCTTAAAGGACTGAGATTTATTATAAGAAGAGATCATAAAGGCAAATTTTTCTGTCTTTTCCTTGTAAAAGTATAGTGAAGAAACATTCTTTTAAATTAATAACAATAAAAGGCCATATGTTAGGTAATAGAGAAGGCAAAGTAATACCAGACTGTAGAGATCCCATTGGATAAATCACCTTATTAATAGCTCTTAAATCTGTTACCATTCACGATTTTCCAGTTTTCTTTTAAATAACAAATACAGGAGAATTTCAAAGATTGGTTTATTCATCAATATGCTGAGCATTTAACTGACCTTGTGCTAGTTGCTTGAAGACCTACAGTTTTTCTGTTACTAAACGTCATTGCTCTACCTATACAGGTTTGTTCATCTACCATTTTAAAAGGTAGGACTGCTGGTTCCTTTGAAAGTTCAGCAGTTGTTGTGCCCTTTTCTTTTAAACTTGAATGGTTGGTGACTGTTCTTTATAATATCTTATAAATATGTCCCAGAAACTTACATTAATGTATAGTTTGTTTCTGAGATTGGAGGAATGTTAATCTGTGTATTTCATTGCTGTAACAAATCACATTCCCATAAGTTCATTGCTATGTTAACTACATATGGCTTCAATTTTCCTCTCTTTTTTTCAGGCCCTATACATTTGACCTTTCTTGTTCTCTGTTTTATCTGTGATAACATTTCAATCCCTAAATACTGAACATTTGCCTCCTGAATAGGTCAATTTGGATGGTAAGATTCTGATGTAATTATTGTTATGTCCACGTCTGTGTCTACATGGCCTTCAATTATAATGTTATTTAGTCATTTTATAGATATTTGCCAAAATATTTGCTTTATGTTTTCTCTTATTCTTTTTGTTCTATCCTCTATAGTTTTCCTATCATCCATAGTAGTATGGCTTCTTACTATAGGCATTATGGTCTTTAGTTGCTTTGGCAAGGAATTTCCTCCATGCTTATAGAAAATGACTGAATTGAATTTGGCATGGGGGCCTATGAGAGGCTATTCAAGAGTTTCTTGATGGTATACAATTACCTTGACTGTCTCTTGTTGACCTACATTCATTGGTCCAATGCCTGCCTTTGCCACACCTTCTGCATAATCTGGAAGGGAGAGGCTTTCTGTTTGAATTTTGCTTAGAAAAAAATATTGTTTCTAAGAATACCCTGTTTGCAATCCCTTTTTAGGTGACAATGTTTGCCACAATTTCAACACTTGACATTTTGATATTTTTTATCAAACCTCTGGAAATTACCTGTCCTTTCCCAGTATCATCATGATCATGAGATTTAATATTGATGGTACCTCAAATCCATTCCTTCAAGGTCACTGATCTGACCTTTCTAGGCCCAATTATCCTTTTGCATTAAGAATTAGCAGCTTCAAAAGTGATAGATTCAATTATTATTTGTCTAACTTGTGAATTTGGTATTCTCTTTACTGTTGTAGTCAGTCTTCATAAAAAATACACAAAAACTTCCTTTGGGCCCTTTATAAAACCTCTGTAAATGATTCAAAAGTTCTTACTTCTCAAATTGTGTCCCAAATATTCAAAGCTGCTGTGTGTAGTAAATCAAGCATGAGTTAATTTTTGTGACTTTGTACATCAGCATAGTCTCCTTTTCTAATAAGTTGATCTTGGGAGATTTCCAGACCTCTAACCCTACTTTCTTGTTCAAGGGTTTTAGCTTCTTCTTTCAACCAGATCGCCCATTGTAATTGAGGACCAGATTCCAACTCCACTTTAACCAAGTCTCTCCAGTCTCTAGGGAGACTATTGCAAGTAGATCACATGTTTAACGTCTGCTTCATAAAAGGTGAGTGCATGCCATATGAGACTATTGATTCATTGAATCTCCTCAAATCTTACTTTTCCACAGGTGTCCATTTAAGTTTTACACAGTCTTGGGGAGATCTTTCATTTTGAACTTTCTTTATGCTGACTAGATAAATTAAATTTTGTTGTTTGAAAACCTTATACTGTTCTTGTCTACCCTTATAATGCAATCCTAAAATTGGTTCTACATTAAATTATTTTGTGTGGATCTAGATATCTCTATGATCTATAATTTAAATTTTTCTAAAACTTGTATCTTGGTAATCATAATAACCAACATTTTTAGTGGTAAAGCAAAAATGATAAACTGATAATGTTTATCACTGATATTACATAACTACCTTCTAAATTGTTATCTCATATAATTGTTCCATTTTCAAACTGCCCAGTGTATTATCATAAAGAGACCTATATCCCTCCATAGTAACAGGGATTTCCATTATTTGGGGAAGGGGGATTTCCATTTTTAAATGTGGAAAAAAGCTCTAATTCCTCTCTTTAAGAAATCCCCATTGTTTTTCAAAATGTGCTGAAACATCAGTGAACTATGAGGATAGTACATTTGAGCAGAGAATACAGGCCATTGAACAGCCTGGCTGAGGAAAGATAAGGCTGGTAGAGTGTAGGCATGAGCTGTGAGTGCCAGCCCAAGGAGAGAGGGTTTTGGGAAAACCAGCAACCCACAGTGGAGAGAGAGAATGTCAGCTGTCTGAGAAACAAAGGTGATTGTGAAGAAAAACCACATGTGGCAAGGATGGGCACGAAAGGCAGAATCAGCTGGTCTAGGGTGGGTATGTCTTATAGCACTTGGAGCCCAATTTCCTCTGGAGTTTGGTTGGAAGCTAGAGAGTGTTTCAGAGAGGTGACAGAAGGATAACCTCAAACTCGCTCTGAGGCTTGGGGAAAAAGAGAAAAGAAAGCCTAGCGGGGCATGGCAGGAGCCTCATATGCAATTCCAACAACATACAGTTTTATGAGTGTCTGCCTTTAAGTTTGGTACCAATATGTAGTATGAGTTCTAATATATATTAATAATTAAAACCTATAGTCAGATATAAAGGAAATTCCTGAAATATCAGAGAGATAAAGGAGCCAAACCACAGCCACCTTACCTAATCCACTTTCCAGCAAAATAAGCCTGAGTTCCTGTTTCCTTCTGCCTTATCACTTCCTGTCTCCACCCAGCCTTATTACTTCTTGTATGTCTGTACAAATGTCCATATCTCTGTGAGTTCAAGGACAGCCTGGTCTACAAAGTGAGTTCCAGGACAGACAAAGATACAAAGGGAAAACTTATCTCAAAATACCAAAAATTAAAAATAAAAATAAAAGAAATAGAATTTAAAATAAAGCCATATACATAGGGAAATATGCAAAGAGTCTGGATACTGTACATTATTGTGTTGTCTTAGAATTGTATGACTGCTTACAAAGTTGCAACACTTGCTAAAAGTCATTTGACTACAAATGCTGCTGGATTAATCAAACATATATATTTTTTGAAAATGCTTTGACTTCAAAATTAAGTCAAAATATATGTTACTATGGAGAAGAGGTTATGGTTTTATTTCCACAGGAAATGAGAGGGAGGTCTTGTCTGTCTCTCATTGGCTTGAGGTACCCCCAGTTCACACAATATCATTAACCTATATAAGCAGTAGCTCACAGTAATATACTGAGTTCCTGCTTTGACTTGACTCCCTATTCCATCTGATTGTCCTGCATCATGGGGCTACAGAATGGACAAATAGAGCACTCGCCTTTTCTTGGGGAATAAGGCTAAGGAGGCCTGGCAATAAACAAACAAACAGACAAAAAGCAACAACAACAACAAACTCGTTTCTAAACTTTACCTCTGTAAGGATTTTCTAAGTTATTGATTGAAATGTTAATGTGGTGTATTGGTTATTATTTATAGAAACTAAAATTATGAGAAAATCTGATTATAGACTTAACTTCAAAATAGCTTTAAAACATTTTTATTATTAAGTGCTCAAAAATATCTGAACTGCTTTTGCTAGACAAACTTAAAATGTAAAATTAAAAGATTAGTTCCACAAAAGTGGGACATACCAACAGAAACCAAGGAAATCCAAAGAATCATTAGTTCATCCATTAACGACCTATACTAAAAGAAACCTCAAGACCCAGGCATAGAATTGTTATGCATATACTCAAAAGAATGCTTCATCCTATCACAAAGACACTTGCTCAATCATGTTCACAGCAGCATAATTCATAATAGCCAGCACTTGTAAACAGCCTATGATTACAGAAGTCACAAAATAAACTCACACCAGTTCAGAATTATAAATAATAAAAGCGTTATTTATTTAAGGGAAAGTTTACAGACCACTGTCCTACATAACAGTCTCTGCACAAATGGGGAACAGAATCTAGCAGCTGGAAGCAGGAGCCAGAAGCAAGAGAGTAGGCACATGTTTACAGCTGCTTTTGCAGTATACGAGACCATGACTAAGTGGGCTGCTATCTTAAAGGCTTTTGGCTGAAGGAGCAGAAGATGCTCCCATAGCACCTCCCACTTTTGTTTAAATAACAGAGCTCCAAACCCAATACAAAACTATGTACACTAGGAATAGATATCAAGTATAATTAGTATTACAACCAAAATAAACAATATTAAGCACAGAACATATGCTAAATGTTTTAATAAACATCCTATCCTAAAGAGTCTCAGTCTTGTATAGGAAATGGCTTGGCTAGATCGTAGGAGTATGGTCACCACAACTATCTAGTCTTCAACATCACCAAAGATTCGAGAAGGGAAATAATATTACTTAAGTAAGCAGGAAGTGCAATCAAGCAACTTCCAAAAATGGACAGCAAATGACTGAGACAACAGGCTACCTGGGCAATCACCCAAAGTTTTAATTGCCATGTTGAAGCAACCAACTTTGGCTAAGGCCTAGTGTAACTGTCAAACCATTTTTAGGGGAATAAAATTATTCAGAACCATCCGTCTTACACTCTCTTTGCAAGATTTGATAGTCTTTTTCCTTGTGTCCTGCTTATCCATTTCCAGATACCATGTACCTTGTTAGTGGTTGCGGTGTGGGCAGTTCCTTGTTCAAAGGCCAATTGTGCCAAGAAGAAAACTAAGTCCAAGTGGAGTGTCTTTGGTGGTCAACATTCTCTCTGGAGTAGATTGGTGCTGTCAGAAGCAATCATGTCTCATGCAAACAGAACCTTAAGTTATTTAAATGCAGTATTCTACAAATCCTTGAAGTGATTGAAGGTTACTTAACTAGACAGAATACAACCTCTATGTATCTAAAGAACCTAATTGATCTGACTGTATGTACAACAAACATTAACAACCCTTGACCTATAATATTTAATACCTGTATAACTTAAACACAAAACTTAATGTCAGAATATTAAATGATCTGTAAACAAATGTGCAGCAAATGAGGACAATGACCTCAAAATGTATGCAATCTATAAGTATCTTGATCAGAGGTAGAAGTAATATATAATTTAATATGAAAATATATTCTAAAGGTTGTATACAATATACAATATACAAAATGTCCTAAACAGAGGTAGAAGTATTCACATACCAGCCTGACAGAAAACTTTGCATAGGTGTAGAAATAATGTAAACAAAAATAACAAATATAATTTGAACTTGTATCAATATACAAA